>CABFOS010026586.1:2091-17216 GCA_900660315.1 Diretmoides pauciradiatus
TATGGGGAGATAATATTTTCTAATTTCTGGAACACAATGAGGGGTGATAGATTAAGGTGGACCTTCTGTTTGCATCACCCCTCATTGTGTTCCAGAAATTAGAAAATATTATCTCCCCATAGAGGAGAAGGGGCAGGAGGTGATAATGACATTGGGTGGGATAGGACGAGATAGAGGGGAGTTTTTAGGACATTAATGGGAAAAGTGATTATTTTGCAGGCTCGTCCTTGACCCTGTGACGGAGGAACAATGGCGCTCCCCCTTGATAATGTGCGGAACCCCCAGACACCTATAAAGCATTGAAAAAATACTGTGTATCAGTTCATCTTTGACAACACGCTGATTTTGTTGTTTTCTCTTTACAAGTCAGCCAGTTGCTGTTTATATGCACGTGCTGGTGGTTATTAAAACTATCTACCAAAAGAAAGTGCCTGAGGATGGGACTTTGTGGTGTTCGTTGAAATGCCAAAAGAAACTGCTGTTGGTTAAATGATGTTGTGAGCTGTGAATGTTGATCTGTCATCATCATCATAGGTCATGTGACGAGGACTCGACTGTTCCTTCCAGACAAAGTGTTGGTTTAGGAGGATGTGATAAATCTGTCTAGAGTCTGTCTGGTCCGTCCCATCACACATTTGCAGCCATTGTGCACGTTCGTGTGTGTGTGTGTGTGTGTGTGTGTGTGTGTGTGCATATGAGTATGAGTGAATTTAGGCAGGGATTTACTCAATAGGGTAAATCATAGAGAAGGGGTTAGGGGTGAAAGAGGTTGAAGGGGTGAGGTATTGCGTATCAGATTACAGTGACAGGGGAGAATTTTGGGGGTCAACCCTGGCCAAATACCCCCTTAACTGAGAGAGAATAGGAGGTACCATTTTAGTGGTATTTTACTCACTGTTTCCCATGCATTGCACTTGTTTCTTCTCCATACAATTCAAACAAACAAATTGTTTTAGAATAGATGACAATGCATACATGCTCACTTGTTTATGTTTATGTAAAAACTCTTTAACCCAGCTCATAGCTCACACCTTACTTCAGTTTATGTTGTTTTTTCCTTTTTCAGCATGCAAATCTTCTTTTGTGTGAGAGATCATATCATGATTTGTCTGTTTTTATCAAAAGTAGAAGTAATTTGTCTACTGTCATCGCTTCTAATGATGTGTTGTGCCATAAAAACCTCCATAATGGCACCAGAGGAGGAGCATCATTAGATTGACTGAAGGATAATAGAGAGCAGACAAATAGGAGAAATCACTCCTCACCATCCCATACATGCAGACTAATGGCAGAGGAGATCCGCCCACTGAAACAAGCAGAGCTCCAGACAACACCTAATGATCACATAGAGAGTTAATGAACTTTAACATACTTCAATGAGAAAAAATTATCTACTAAGCCCAAGGGAGACATTTAGAATCCCCCCCACTCGTCCCAATCGACTGTGGTAGATTTCTTATGGTGGTGGATCCAGGTGTAACTCCCACAATGCACCACACAGAGGCAGTGTTTGCTAATACGGCGAAGAAGACAAACTCTGCTGCTGTTGCTACCTGCCTCCATCAGATGGCTGTATCACATAGAGCTTGAGGAACTCACACCATAACACACACACACACACACACACAGAGCGCAGTGTCCTCGTTTTAACCGGAGCTATGATATGATAGAAGAAGGAGCACCGGATGACTGCGACCTCTCATGACCTCTCCAAGAGTACACTTTCAAAGTTGGAGATTGAGACACCTATCATCAGTTCAGAGGGTTGTGAACTGACTGGTTCATTCTTTTAAGAGCAACCGATATCATTTTACATTATAACACAGGTTGTGTACTGACTCCATCTTCAATCCTCAAAAGAAGCAGATATCATCACTCTCCACAAGTCTAATACTTGATCTTGTTTCTCTGGAGATGGAGGTGGAGTGTGTAGTGTAGTTATTCTACTGTATGTTTGATTGAAAGACACACACAAGCTCCATAGTAGTGGTAAGAAACATCCTTTAATGATTCAACTCAAAGTAGCTTTGGTAATATCAAGAGCACTTGGTAGTTTAGGTGTAAAAATGGCATAGAGTTGAACTTTGTAGCTTTACAGAAAATGGTACAGAGGGCAGTTGTCATTAGAGGCCTAACATCTCTTCTAACTGAACCCTTAAATGAAACTGGCGAGCCTCACGCTAAAAACACAGCAGATCACATAGTATAAGCTCTAAATTAAATCATGTTTATTCATCACAAAATGCCTCTCTTTTGTCTGTGGGCTACAGAGGACCTCAAAGCGCATGTCAAGTGGTGAGGGCAAACCCTTACAGTGTTCAAATCCCATCCCGAGTCCTCTTATTTCGCCCAGTATGGTCGGGGTAACGCTGCTGACACTGAAACACTAGCTGCGTGCTCTGAATGATCGGCATGGGGGTGCCAATCCTCATGCCACAGCCACAGTGTGTGTAAGACAAGTCACATACCGCAGCTGCAACCCCATGGCACGCGCCAACTTATTTAGCTTCCCAGGGTTAGTCTAAACAAAGCAGTGGCATGTTCGACTAAGTAGACTTACTGTGGCACACTATACATGGGGTTTTGCCATTGTACTGAGATGCCCTTGATCCGTCTAAATGTGGATATGCAACAGTGATCGTTGATTGTAACAGAGTCATGGTCACAAATGGTTTAGAATTTGCATTCATTTTAATGACACATCTATTCCCAGTTATTGGCAGGGATTCCACATGACACTTTTGTAGCCCACAGGTTGTAATTAGAGATGTGTATCGTAAAGTTTACAGGTACAGTAGACATTTAACCAACAGCATATTAGCCTAGAAAATTACTTCAACTTCTGCATTATGTAATCTCTAGCTCTTCATGCATCAAGTGTTAGCATCAATCCAGTCCCTTGCACAGTGGAATACACGATATTAGATAATGTGAGAATAGTGAACTATTTTTTTTCTGGTTGTTTTATTGGGTGAGTGAATGTTCGGGCTATAGATTGTCATCAATATCTGTTATGCACGAGATATAAACAATGTTTTATACAGTAGAAGAGAAAAAAAAGTAGACTTCAGTGGGTAGAGACTGCAGCATATGTCAAACTTCAAGTATGTGAAACAGACATTTCTATCATCACTGCAAACCTCACTGTCTTTACTCTCACATACAGTTAATACTAAATGTGTTTGTCTTTTCTGATATGGCTTCATGTCAGTGACGTTGTTTCTAATTCTGTTAAAGTGGTAATGTTTTGACTGCGGCTGTAATGCCCTAAAGTGAGTGTTGTTATCTCGGTATCTACCAGTCATACACATGAGGAGAGCATTGACATTAACACGGAGGAAGAGGCAGATAGCTACAGTAAGATAAAGATGTACAGTCATTTTACTGCGATCCATCCCTTAACAAACTGGCAGATACATAATACTGACATTCTATATGACGTGATTTCATCGATACTCCAAACTCCATTATTCATTCTTACAGTAGCTCAAAATACTCAGACAATGCAGTGTAATATAGGCTGTGTTCCCTAAAGAAGCAGTTAGGCACTAGCAACGTACCTCTCTCTGACTCTCAGCTCACGTAATGGCAAGCGGACTCTAAACGGGTAACTCCAGACAAAGACAAAGTAACTCAATTGTAAATGATTGCTATAAGTTATAGGAATGGTAAATACATAGCACCATCTTTGTTGAAAATAAGAAATAGAAAAATAACGAAAATAAAAACACTGAAACTTGCAAATTCACAAATAGAAAAGGACCACGTCTACATATAATGGCTATCCTATAGATCCATGGATGTTACCACTCTTTTTGTAAAGCAAGCTCCAAAACGTTCTATCTTTTCTATTTTCATACATGCACTTTGGTTAAAATACTTAAAGAAACTTTTTTTTTACTAATTCTTTGGCAATTACCAAAACAAAAAGAAAACACAACAAAATAGCGTCTAATTATTTCATTACAAACAAACATTGAGGCACTTAATCAGCAAAAACAAAGCTAATTCGAGTATCTTTGTTGACAGAGCAACACAAAAACTATGTACATATATGTAAAAAGTGTTATAAATAGGCTTTAAACCATAGATACTATATACATCTTTAAACTGAGACAGTATTGGTTGTTTTTGTGTCGGTTTGCGGGTTGTTTTTTTGGTGTTACCCCCTCGTTGGGACCTGGGTGTTTTCGCCTGGTGGCTCCATGGCCCATTTGTACTCAGGCATCAGAACTTCTACTTAAGGGGGGACTGATATCGCTGAAGTTGGGCAGGGGTTACTAGGAGCGGTTTCATTCTCGCTTCCTCAAGATGACATAGATGAGTCCGCTGATCAGCGCCAAGGGGAAGGCCACCCATGCCAGGATGTAGGAGAAGCCGAAGGAGTCTGTGTCCGGCACCCATTCTGGACTCATCACCGTATAGATGATGGCTCCGCTCATCACAAACAGACCTGCAGAGAGATGGGTGGAGGAGGAGGAGGAGGAGGAGGAAACAGTGAGCATAGAAAAACACTGGCATCCATCGTGTTCAATTCTCAGCTCATGTTTCTCGCATTATTGTGCTCTCTGTCTCGTGTCCCGGACTGAACCCTGTCTGGCGGAGGAGGTGAGCAGGGTCAGCGTTTCCCAGAAGGCATCCCTCCACATTACATCACAGTGTGTCATGCTGACTGAAGCCTCAACAAGCTTGTGCTACATTCCTCTCCTTCTTATCTATAGCTGCGGCACGATGCCAACAGTTCTACCCACCTGCCTGGTGTGACATGGCATGATCTGTTTGTTATTCAAACCCCCACACTGTCAGCCTTTTTGACATTTCAACTTGTGTGGCTGGCACTGTGCCCAGCGCCATTCCCATTTGGGTGAGTGGGCACCTGTAGGCCAGGCTTTGTGCTGCTCCCCACCCTCAGGTTTCCACTGGCACTGTATGCAGCGCAGACCTGCGATGTTGGAAATGGCTGCCAAGCGAGGGCACAATAGACTGGCAGCCGAGCCTCTCTCTTGCCAAAGGGCATCAAGTACAATAGACAAGTGGAACATTAAACCATTATAAACTGACTGATGCAGACTCTCTTAATACTCTGCCTCAGGCAATGCAGTGCAAGCATATTGGTTGCTGTTGTTGCCGCATATTGTAATATACCGTTGGACTATTCTGCAGCATGAATTGAGCAGATGTTAGTCTGTATGAATCCAACAAAGTTCTTTGTTGTTTTGTGTTTAAACTATCCAAAATATAGACATGTTACGTCTGTGTCTATTCAGTCAGGTTGTTGCTGGATGTGTGCCACAGAGGTAGAAACGGGTACAGCAAACTCACTGGCAAGGATCTGGAAGGTTCCGGTGAGGAAGAAGCGTCCGCCCTTCTGCAGAGTGAAGAGCTGGCAGAAGAAGAGGAAGAGAGAAAGGAAGCTGAAGATGATGGACAGGATCATGAGAGCCTGGACCGCCTGAATCCATTCTGCAGAGGAGGAGGGGGAAAGAGGAGAGGGAAAATTCTGTCAATACATGACCCACAATGCACATTGACTCAAACAACATATGAGATGGACATATAGAAACATGTATTATAATAACTGAAATAGCCTATAACGGGACATGAAAAAGAAAAGGATAAATGTGTAAATAAAGGGTCATTAACAGTTTCAAGAGTGATATTTACATCAGAAAAACTATTGAACTTTTCACTAACTCAGATAACATGATAACATGACACCAAAAGACCATATATGGGTGTGGCCCTTTCTTTTGATGAATCCATGCATCCTGCCTAAGAGAACCAAAGTAATGACCACGCCTCTGCCGTGTTTTCCCGGAAAGTTTAACGGATCCATAATAATGAAGTTTCCTAGGTATCTTGTTCCTAAAAGCTCTGTACTCCCCCACGCAACAGAACCTACGACTAAATGTGCAATATTGATCGTAGCTGTTAATCCTCCAAGGCCCAGCTTCTACAAGACATTAACTCATTAGTTACCTGTATTGAAGGTGAACTACCATCTATCTATCAGTGTGTGTGTGTGTGCGTGCGTGCAGTGTGTGTGTTCAAGCTGTGGCACATGGCCAGGCATCCCAGGATTTCCAAGCAGGGTCTATTTCTTGTCTGAGGGTATGCAGCCTTCCTGGCGTCTCAGGTTTCCTAAGCCATCTCTTTCTCTCCCGCTCTCTCTCTCTCTCTCTTCTCTTTCTCCTCATGTTTAGCTGTGTCTGCTGCTGCCGCTGTCCCCTTTTCGTGCTCTCCTTGCCAAAATATGTCCACTTTGTTTGAGGTCTAAAACACTTGCTGCCACGTAACAGGGATTAGTGTAGATGCAGATGCTGAACCATGCAGGATGAGGTCAGCTTCTGGCATCAGTATGTACAGTGGCAGCCATTGTAGAAGTCTCCCCATGCTTTATCCATTACTAATATTAGAGAATTTTCCAAACAGCTCCTATTGGGGCGGAGGAACTTTGCAGGCCACTTGTAAACTGTATCAATTCTGTTCCCTCCAACATCCTCAAGCACCTGCAGTTTATCGAATTATATTGCATTATGTAAATCAAAGACATGCTGTGGTCACTTATAACATGAAAAACTGTCATGGTGCATTATTTATTACTGGCCATACTTAATGATGGTTAAGTAATGAGACACTTTGCATTGTGTTGACCTTGGCTAGCCACTCTATAACACCGCCGGCTAAAGTAAAAGCACTTCACAGTCCCTTCTCTTGTTCATGACTTTTCTGGCTGTGTCCATGAAGAGACTTATTGTACAGTTTTCCTGGAGACACGAAGACAGAAATCTCTCTCTTAAAGATTTGGGAGGGAAAACAACATGTTGATTGATTGCACCGCATCGGGTTACCCAGAATAACAACGCTACCTCCTGATGACCATTGGCCCTAGAGGCTGAGATATGGGAGGAAACATAACAGGCTCGGCCAACCCATTTGCTGCAAAAAAATATGTGCGCTATCTCTGTCCACAACATCCAAAAGCAATTATGCACAATAATGATTCAATTTTCTGATGTTCCATAATATGATCATGGTGTGAGCAATGGGCAAAATGTTCCATTGGTGTTCTATGAATAGGATTCAGCTATAAATACCAACAGCATATCACTGTTTTCAGATAAACAGGCATCTTGTCCTCCTTCCTTCCTTGACTGACTGTTAGGAAACTCTGGGGTGGGGGGCGTTTCCTGGCGTGACTCAGTGCTCAGAATATCATTGATAAGCAAACATGCTTCATATTGAATGAATGGCATGGTTTGCCCCTGCAGTAATACAATACAAACGCTTACTGTTTTCACTCGAGCTTTTCACTGTGACTCCAAACAGGAAAATGATTGTTATCTTTCTGCGTTCTATGCAGAGGACTCCACTATGCTGACTATCTAAGCCAACAATTTAAAGCATAACAAGATGTTTCAGCTACAACAGTGTTTGTCTCAGTATGTTTATGTCCTCTAGGGCCTATGTGTGTGTCTCAGGTACAGGGGACATTCTTCTTGAGTGGCTAATTTTAGAGTGAGTAAACTGTGATGTTTCTCCCTGGCTAAACTAGCAGCATGATGTTGAACTGTGATAACAGTGAGATGAGTATCTCTCGTACTTAATCTGGGCTTCAATAAAACTGTGATAACTAATACTGAAGCAAAGCCAACATTTCTGTAGACAATGCAAAGTCAATGGAAAATCCGAAGTGTCACAACTGCCCTCAAAATAACCAGAGTATGGCTGTGATGCTCCCACTCCACTTTCCCAATCCACAAGACAGGGGACTTCCCTTCCCTCCTCACTCCTCAACTTTGGTCCCACGTGAGAGCAGACTACTATCTTCCATCTCCCAGAGCCTACGCACAGACCCAGGCACACGCGCCTTCTTAAATAAACAGTGTGCGTCAGTGCACTAATGAAAGCAAGTCAAACAAACTGGCTGTGCCACGAAACCACCTGGCAGAGCACGTTGGCCCTGAAAAAAAACACACGCTGGCTGAGCATTGCTCATTCTAGACGCATGACATCACCAGCTGCAGCCCAGAGCTACTGCACCACTCTGACAGCACATTTAGCAGCAAAACATAAGGCTACTTAACAATTCCTTTAACCCTCAGGCATCTCCAAATCAGTAATGCTGGAACCTTGGACATTTAGGGGAAAGGTTGAGGTCTTCATGATCAGCACAATGATCAGACAATGGGCCCCTCTCGGCCGGGCTAGATAGACGTGATTTAATCGCCTTTTCCATTGTTCATAGCTGATATCTGGTGTGTATTTACCCCAGTGAAACACAATCACTTATCTTATAAGATCGATCAAGGGAGAATGAGGTAGGGGCAGGGTTCTATTCTTTGGCCATATGAACTATGGACTGGTCAACATCTACTGCATGCAAAGAAAAAGCAAAACATGTGACGCAAACCAACCACGTGGTCGGCTTGGTCTAAATATGCCTCGAACACTGCAGCTGCAGTCTTACATTTCCTTAATGATCCTCATAAACTAACTCTATTATGTGACACTTGGGCGTGACCCCCTCTGTCAGCACGCTATGCTCTGCATGAGGTGGTCCAAGGCCTCTCTGCATTCAAACATGCATAAATACCAAACACACTCACACACATACACAATCCTGCCCAGATCTAACACTTTAAATACTCTCTGCAGCCCCACCCTGGTCCACACCTCCCTAACGCTCCATCCCCTCTCACTATAAACTCCCAAACATGGGGTCTGAATATGGACATCACACCATGACTATTTATACTGAAGCAGCCTATGAGCTGAGAGTTCAAGGCAGCAGTTCCACATTCTCTTCCCTAGATGGCACCAGAGTCCAAGAGTAGCCCTGACACGCCCACCCCATCATGGTAAAGGGGTAAAGGGAGGATTTGAGTGTCTTTGCAAAATGAAGGTCCCCCTCTAAACTGAATGTCGATGGTGTAAACAAGTTCACTGCCATTCAGCTTTTCAGTGGGCCCATGTTGCCCCATAATCAAACCTGAAACATGGCTGATCATCAGTAACTTTCATAAACATAAATCAGTGTCAGCTGTGAGACATCAACTCAGCTTTACAGCAGAGCAATGACTGAAATGTGCAATTTTCACATGCAAAAGCTTTGTATTATAAAATTATTAGTCAAGTATGAAGATGAAGTGAAGTGAAAAAGAAAATCAGGCAGCTGTATCTGACCTCCAGCTGAGCCGGGGTCACAGTATCCTGTGGCAGTAGAGCAGTTTGTCCAGAGGTCTGCGGTGCCAGTTTCACCTGTCGTCCATACCTGATGTCAGCAACATAGGGACTCGGTCAGTACAGATGGACACTGACATTCAGACATTCATATACATATTCCAAATCCAAAACAAAGAACTGTCAAATCATTTCAATTTGGAACTATATAGATTTAAAGTATGGGAGGAACTCATATAATATTTGTACTCAATGGGGAGTTCATAGTGATCTCATTGTACTTTATGGCATTTTGATCCCCTATAATATTCCTCTGTGATTTTACATTAGTATACTATCCTTCTATAATTTGTTATAGGATATTGCTGTGGTTGTATGTTTCGTTGTCGAACATTAAATAGCATCTTAAAACAACAGCAACAACAACAACAACAACAAAAACTCGAAGATGACATGAGATATTTTACTCACGCTGACAATTGTTGACACAAACAGGAGAACCAGAGCAGCGATGTGCAGGGCGACGATTCCCAGTAGTAGGAGCAGCATCTTTTCAGAAGGTCTGGACAGCAATGACAACAGCAGAAGACGGTCACTCGGACTGTATGCGTGTGTGTATGTGTGTAGATGTCAGATTGATATGGGTGTGTCGCTGCAGTATACTCAATACGAGCAGAGAAACTTCATCTGGACAGTGATGATCTGTGTTTACGCACAGCTCGTACACTGACACAGTAATAAAAAGTACATTAAACACACGATTAACCTTATTTCTAATCACTAAAAACTACTTTTTAATAGAAATCTGAAAAGGTCTATTAGTGTCAACATTCTACAGCAAATTTGGCATTCAGCTCAAACTGAACGACTGCATCCTATTCCTTAAGTTAAGTATACAAAATCATCTCATGTTCAAAATGCAAAAACACTAAAAAAAACCATGTGATCATTGATCTTTATAGTATATTTGTAATTTCAGGATAAGTTGGGAGTAGGGAGCAAAATAAAGTGTGGCAAAGTATCAACATTATCTCATCCATAAATATACGCGTCGCTATAGGTTATAAACACCACCGCTTCTCCCTCTACTCCTCTCTGTGCGTAACCAGCGCGTATCCCCGCAAAGAGCGCGTTTCCGTTCATTACTACTCCCTTACAACGGATATTTGAGTGCAGCTCATAATAGTTTACCACAAAGTCCACTTACTTCGAGCGGAGAGTATTCCCACAAAAAACAAGATTGGAAGATGAAAAAGGAAAGTTTTCCCAAAAGAGTCCAACAGTACAGTAGTAGTCCCTCTGTCCTAAATCCCTCTCAGACTAGATTGATGCCAGGGCTGACGCTGCTGTTATAAAGTGTCTCATTATGGAAGAACAACGCCCTGAGTGCGTCGCTGCGTCATGGAGTGGCCCCTCTGGTCCGCTGCCAGGGTTCCCAATATATCCAAGAGACGCGCCGTGCGTAATAGCTGCGCGGCACTTCCTGGAGGTTTCTCACTGACTGTATATGCTTCGCAGTGCCCGATCATTGTTTGGTTCTCATGGCTACCAAGGAGACACGACTGTATCTGCACTCGAGGAATGTTGTCTTTTCTCTACAGGACACACAGAAGCTGTCTCTGGAATTTACTCTTTTTTGCTCAACATTAGACACGAATAAGAATCACGTTTTTAGAATAGTTTCAACAGAATACAACATCTATCTATGTCTGTATTTTGATGTATTTATGCAGTTCAAATAACCTGATTAAAAACACTTTTGCACTCTCTCTGGAAATTTGACTCCATTATGTTAATTGGTGCTTTAGCAAAGTCAAATACTACTGTCAGATCTTTGCTCAATTTCATTGTTTTTTGTGGCTGCAGTACAGTAGAATGAGGTACTTTGGACTTTATCCTGTGAAGTCAACCTTTCGTTGTCTGGGCAATAAGGAACACAAACATTGTTGTGGTGTGGTGAAGTCAGTGTGGGTCCCTCTGCTATGTAGTCATGTAGTCTTCCTCGTGACTCTCAGCATGTGTGAAAGTGTGGATGGGTATGCCCAGTGCACCACTACTGAGAGATAGCATCTGACTGGGGCTCTCCTCTGTTTGACATGAGTCATTTCCAGTGGGAGTGAGAGGGCGTTCCAGCATTAGCAGGAATCCCATGCAGCCCCCGTAAAGTACAGATTTTACAAGGGTGAGATGACAGTCTTATGAAGATGGGTGTAGCAATGACTGGAATTCAAGAAAATACATTTTGGGGAGTATAGGGAGTGGTGAAAACTGTGATAAGTATGAGTTGATTATCTTATCTATCATTCAACTGGACCCTCATCTGCACAGCACTGAGGCCTATCAGGGATGATTTTACTAGAGCTTTGCTGAACTGAATCGTCCTTTAATCATGTATGTTAAAGGCGTACTTTTATATGCTACATTACATCCGTATTACTTGATGTTTTCATTCATCAAATGGTTGCTGCTTCACTTCTGGGAAAAATACATCAGTATTGATTTCAAGTCCTGTACTGTACAGTACTGGATGGACGGCACCACACATATTTAGCATGCCTTCAGATAACAACTTCGCTGTCAGCGTCCACTCTCTATTTTCCGTCACTTAGGTCACACTTCCTATGTGCCTCTCCACCACTTTCCACACCCACATGGAAATGGAGGCAACTTCCACTGTGTTTTCATGTCTGTGCAGCCATGAAAGCGACAGTTACAAGGCCAGAACATGTGTTGCTCTGAGTGAGAGCGTAGTGGTCTCTCAATGATCAGACAATGGGCCCCTCTTGGCCGGGGCTGGATACGCTTTTCCATTGTTCATAGCTGATATCTGGTGTGTATTTACCCCAGTGAAACACAATCACTTATATTATATGATCAATCATGATAGAATGAGGTAGGGGCAGGGTTTTATTCTTTGGCCATATGAACTATGGACTGGTCAACACCAGAGATACACACTGACATGTGGGGAAGAAGTCTCTGGTTGAAACTAAGGAGTAGCTGTGCAGGCGCTCCCCACTCCCATCCCTTATATGTCAATGTTTGTAAAAGGCTGACAATCAGTGGGCCGAGTGGACAAGGGAGTGTTAAGTTTATTGCGTTCGTGAAGCCGGGGCTTGAAGCCAGACTTTCTGGGAGAGCTCTACAATGCGTTCTGACCGAGATACTGTATGATCTTGCATCTTGAACAAAGTCGGACGTTTCACCTCCATCATTAGGATGACATGATTAGTGGCACACAGTCAGAGTGCATACCAAGTCCATAGATAGGACCGAGGCCATGAAGCTGCTGTAGAAGTGAATGAGTTACAGTAACTCTCTTACAGATGTGACTATATAATCACCTATATGATTCCTAGAATAAGAAGGAAAAAAACAGTCTCTTAGAGGTAATATTATAGGTTCACAAGAGAAAGGGCATTTTGCAGTAAAATGTCCATAATTAGATCCCATTCTTGTTGATGTTAAAACAATGTGACACACAGCAAAAGCAAAACCCTATTTCATTCCCTAGATTGCATTAGATGTCATTACACTTCTGTGGGGTAAAACCGCAATCCATTAGGCGGCTCCTGTGTGGAGTAAAAGGTTCATACTCACAGTGGATATTTCTCAGACGGACTTTGAGCCGGTTGGATGTTCCTCGCAGGTCAGGGGGGAAGGTCTGTCTACGTCACTCACCGACCACGGGGGGAATGGGCCTTCTGCTCGTGTTGCGGGTTGTGGCAGCTGTTGGTGAAAGGTGGGCCAGTGTGTGTGTCCTGTCATCAGCGTGTGAAGTGCTGTTCTCCGTTGGTCCACAGAGTTAGTTCAGCAGCTCCCCTCCTACCGCAGTCCTCAGTGGGCCGGACCGCCCCTCACCCCACTCACAGCATAACAGCCCAGATGTTTCTGCCAACAGACTGTTCTGGCCTCTCTCTACCTCGTTGTTTACGGACACACACAGATGGTTTGATTCAAGCAAACTCACACAAACAGTTGCACGCATATACGCATGAGAATAGACACCCACGCACAAGTGAGCAAACACACAACACGGCTATGACAGTTGACGAGCACAAGACGAGACAGGAAGCATATAATGCCAATAACTGCATTAATACTCGAAGGAAACAGTAGCTACCACTGGCATGAGATGAGTCTGCAAATTGTATATGAGTGTCTATGAGGGAAGGTTGGGCATTCAGACAGACGGGGGGATGGGGACGGCATGGAAACAGAGGGTGGGCAAAGAGGAGAGACAGATGGGAGAGAGATGAGAGGTAAATACAGGCTTTTTGTTTTAAACTACTCACACTTCTGGTGTTGTCATCAGATTTTAATCAGACTATACATGGAGTGATGACAGCAAACGGGGCGTCTACCAATGCGCTGTCCTTCAAAATACTAAAATACACTACAGCCTCATGTGCTGTGACTACAGAGAGACTCATCTGTGGTTGAAGTTCAAATGTAGAAGATAATAATGAAGTGTAGACAGTGAAGTGAAGTTTCAAAACACTGCACATTCAATTTGGAGAGAAAAAAGAGTTGTCTGATGTTCATTGCTTTGTAATGTATTAACTCTAACCCTAAAATGTCACTATTTTGTAATTGAAGGGTTCAATAATATTCAATAGGTGCTTGATTTTTAAAAAATTTGATGCATATATCATGTTGGAATGAAACGAACATGACTCCGGCACACATTATCTTGTGTGATTCCATTTGTAAAGGGGAGAGATGTAACTTGAGTATGAGCATGATATTAAGGTCACCACTGGAACACTAAAAAATGTGTTTGTATCATGAAGATCATTTACAATTACAATCAGGGTTTTTAGCATTACGTGTGTGGTAGTAGTTCTCTTTTCTTTCCCATAAGCACTCCACTTCCTGTTGTTTCCCTGGTGACGGGTATATAAATAAACAAGACAGACCAAAGTGCATAAGTCTCAATCATGATCATCCCACGCTATGATTCAGCAGCAAAGACTGCAGTTGAAAGTCTCTGGCTCATAATGTTACCGTGGTTGATGTTCTACATTCTACAGTTACACGTAGAATGTTGGGTGATGATAACGCTGATTGAATGACAGTTTGGGGAGGCGGCGATTCCTCGTATGAACAAGAATCAATGGACAGTGACACATAACCATTGCCACCGCAGTCTCGTAGTACACGGGCTATGGCAGTTGGGATGGGAAACCATGTAGTGTAGAACATAATGTTCATGTTATCTGGCTGTCTGCAGCTTCCTCTCCCTCACCCAACAGTTTAACAGCCAACTGACGCCCACATACCTAAAAAGAAACATCGCTACTTCCAAAGTTCAATGACATAAGTACGTTACTTTTCTTGTTTTATCCTTAACTTAAGAGTGAGTCAAACTTTAACATCCAACGAAGGAGTAACCAACAACCTCATGAGAAAACAGACGTTGGCACACTTCCAGAAATCCCAGGAAGGGCTTTTTTCCCATGAATGTTTAGTATTAACTCCACTGCCGCCACTTAAGTGGACTAGAAATAAAGTGAGAAATGGCCCATATAATAGAGTTATAGGGATTCAAACTACAATGGCTGATAAACGCTATGTTACACTAACAGCATTTTCAGGTCATTTGGAGTTGGGTAGTGTCAACATTCATGAGTTTTCATAGTAGACTAAGTCAAAACCAATGCAATTACATAACTAAGACATTAGCATGTGTTTGTCATTAGAATGAAAGTGCAATCACATTTTGTATGTGCATCTGAGAGTACAAACCTCAATGTGACAGTCGTCTCAAATGAGCTGCAATCAGCTCTTTAGTACGGTATGACGGTATGTCAGAAGCATTAAATACATGGGGCACAGGGCATCTATAACAAGAGCTGGTGATAAAAATAAACTGTCAATATGTTTGGACTGCGGCGAGGATTCCAGAGTACATTCCTCATATGCGGGGGTGGGAGAGGGGG
>CABFOS010026589.1:1879-14188 GCA_900660315.1 Diretmoides pauciradiatus
CAGAAAGAAGTCAAAAGTCCATTCATGATAATTCATGAGGCATTTAGATTCAATCAAAAATTCACATATTTTCTTTTTTCATACCAAAATGTAACTCACATTAATGTGAGTTACATTTTGGTATGAAAAAAGAAAATATGTGAATTTTTGATTGAATCTAAATGCCTCATGAATTATCATGAATGGACTTTTGACTTCTTTCTGTTTGAATGTAGCGAGAAATACGAGGTTAATAGAGACAATGGGCCGTTTCAAACCTGATTGATTCACAATCAAACAGATCAATCAAAATTTAAATACATGTCAAAGTAATCCAATGAGTAATCATAAGTAACTGCAATCACAGATGATTTTTGCTTGGCAACTATACAATTACATTATTTTAATCAGATTACAGTAATCCTGTAAGTAAGATGTTACTCTCCAACTCTCTGAGAATCTCTATTCAGAATCTATTCTCCCATTGACAGAAGTCACCAAATGGCCATAAGTCATAAATAAACTATTCCTAACTGACTTGTTAGCAGTTATCACAATCAGTGTTGCACCATTTGAGAACTGATTTCATTTGTTTCTGAGGGGTGCGTGTATGTGGCGGCACCGTTTGAAAAGGGTTTTGTTGTTTTGATTTACATTTATCATTTATCCTGCAGGAGGTGCCATTTTACATAAAGCTCCCAATGGTGCACCTTTAACCTTTAGTGTACATTCCCACCCCCTACACAACATGCAACTGAAAACATACAAGTGTATTGGTTTGCATTAAGCGCTACCTGCAGTAGTTGGTGGGGATGACCACTGCATAGCCCACAGAGGTTCCTCCCAGACAGTTCGCCAGCTCGTGGAAGAGCCCGTGGAAAAGAGACTCTAGGGGCAGGACCAGCAGAAACATGCTCACAAAGATGCTGCTGGACGCCTGGGAAGCACATGAGGTTGAGTCATTGAAAGATTGGTTGGAACATGGGACTTATATTGACCAAAGTAAAAGACATAAGTAGGAGAACTGATTACATATTCAATGATATTCATAATCATGACATTCAATTAATTTCACACATTATAGTTTTAAATGTATTTCTGTGCTCCTAAATTTTGCAAATAAGGAGCATCTTTGAAAAATGTCCTCGTAGGGCCCTGTGTAAGTCAGTGAATTCCATATGTATGTGATATCTCAGTATTAAGGATAAGATGTACATTGTCTAGTGCCTCACCTGCCATGAAAAAGCAGCAAGAATTGTAGTTGACACCAGCGTGAAGAACATCAGGCGCTCAGAGATAAGACAGAAGTGCCTCATGCCCTTAGAGGCCATGACCTTGTCCAGGCTGCTGACCCCTGATCCCTGGGACAAGCAAACCCTCTGACAGTCGCTGAGCTTGGTGTGAAAGCCCCACACTGTGATGACAAACACCATGTGGCAGATGGTCCAGAAGAGCCCGTACACCACGAAGCCTGGGATCTTCAGGTACCACTGGTCCAGGTCTTCCAGCTTCTGTGAGGCCAGGATGAAAAAGGTCACCTGCACCACCAGCAAAGGCATGAGGGACAACCTGCGCCACAAAGCCCGCCACACCAGAAAAGGCTGCCAGCGCTCAGTCACCGACAGGCCACTGAAGTACACATCCAGCAGGGGGTCACAGATGAGCTGGCTGAAGAAGCAGGCTAGGGCGAAGGGATTGGTGGAGATGTTCAGGGACTTGAACAGCACAGCAGTGATGACAGTGAAGCAGACCAAGTTGGGCAGAGCCAGGAGAGCCTTTGTCCGAAGAGCAACCATTAACGTGGCCAGTGCCACCACCAGCACAATCACACTGAATGATTTGTGAATGAGCACGGCCGTGCTGGCGACGGCAAAGCTCGCCAGCTGCAGGACCTCGGCTAAGGTGAGGAAGGCAGGGCGGTACCTGGTACATCCACATACTCTCTCCAGCAGGGCCCACAGCGTCCGGAGAGACACGCTGGCCAGCAGCAGGTAGTTGGTTACCTGCTCCTTGACGTCGCCCTCGACGGCAGTGATATTGTGGAAACAAAGCAGACCCAACAAACACCCGAGCCACGTGTGGAAGAGGCTTAAGCCGAGTTTCTCCATGCTGAAGTAGTAGTACAATACACTTGTTATTCCGAGGACAAACAGAGCCAAAACAAAGAGGACCAGGTCCGTGGGCTCCGCAGTCCTCTCCCAGCGCACATAGAGTCCCAGGCCCAGGGCAGCCAGCAGGTTCAGGCCGGACAGGTAGCCCAGCCACCGGACAGAGGACCGCATGTTGACCTCTCCGTTGACCTCCTCCAGTCTGCTCATCGCTGCATGCAGACAGTGACTGACGCCGTAGCGTAGGAAGCGATACATGGTGCTACCGTAGACCAGCTGTCCCGACAGCAGAAGGAAGCACTCGGCTGTTTTATAGAGGCGACTTAGGTGATAGACATGTGAAATAACATGACACATCTAACCTGTTGAAAGTGGCTAGCTTAGCTACCGGTAGCTAACAGCGTCGCATCTTTGCCGGTCGACGGTTGGCAGCTAAAGACATGAAGCTCGACAAGTTTATGAAGTTTTGGTTTCCATTTGATGTCCGATGCAGGTTTAATATCTGCGACACGGGAACACCCAACGTCCAACTGACCGGGATGTTGAAGACAGAGCACTTCGAAAAGTTTGTCACGTCAAAAGTTTGGCTCGTATGACAGGCGCCATTGTTTTTTGTTTTCAGCTACGGCGAGCACGAAGGGTCAAATCTGTCTGATGGCGATCTGGCGACACAGCGGACGCGTTTCACATACTTCAGTTGTCTTAACAGTGCGTACACACGCACATAACAAATAATTTTAAAAAAACTGACAGACACTTTTCATTGACATTCATTTATAAAAGAGAAATACAACCATACTATAAGCACACATTGTTCTGCATTGTCGAAGTCCTTAATAATGGAGATCAAAATCCTCATGCAAATGAAACAAAAGGAACACTGGAAGACAAATGCACCCACTTATAACAAAACACACATCCTTAAAGTCAGAAAATGTATGGTACTGATAAATGTAGAAACATAGGTGATATTACCAGAAAGACACCTTAGCTGGGATTTGATATGGGGATGGCAACAACATATTGCATTATTTCCATTGAGGCAACTTTTCTTGTTACTTGATAATACGACAACATACCATTTGGTCAAAAAAGGTCTGTAATTTCTACTCTCTTGGGGCATGATCAGCTTGCAACATGAATGTGAATAAAGAAGGCACCTTAGAATTACTGGTACTACCTTATGGGCCCATCGTATTGGTTATAAAACTGTGTCATAAGAAAATAATTCAAATTCTGACACCCTCTGGGAATTATGATAAAGTGCCACTGACAAGAACATTACCAATTTATGAACATGCACCTTCATTCACACAGACGATCCCAACCACACAAGGTTGCCCGTTTACAGAAACAGGCAGAAACGCACATTTCAGGTGCTAGTGTTGTTAGGTAAAACCTCCCCAGCTAACATACAGTACGTTCAGATTAAATCTTGCTCGCTATTGCTAAAATGTACTTCACTCATTTCTGTATGACAAAACAGGACATTAGTGCAAATACCTCCATCGAGGTGAATTATTTGACTGTGAAGCTCAGATCTAGATGATTCGGGAGAAGAAAAGAAAAATCAACATTGTTACAACATTGTCTCAAAAGATACTGGTGCTACGTTATAGCCCACTTGATATGAGAAACCGACTTGCAGTGATTAACTATTTTTCCATTTGACTACAACTAAATATGCATTGGAAAATATACAGGAAACAATTAAGTGTTAACAGTTGTCAGGACACCGAGAGGAGAGAAAAAAAATATGTGCGATACCTACTTTGAAACACTCGTACCTTGTTACACGATGAGTAAACAGTTACAGATTCACATTAGTAAACCTAGTACATACTCCTACCGTATGGTTCTGAAATGTTTAAAATGCTACAAATACCACTTTATTGTAAAAGATACACAAATCAGTCATAGGATGCCAAGTTAAAATGGCATTGTCACATTTTGTACGGGACAACACCAACGTTTTGACTGTTAGAATATATGTTTTTTAACAATGCACTTTTTTCTTCTTCTGGAAAACTAAATGCACATCAAGAATTTCAGAAAGTGTAGCTGCATGACTGACAGAAGCAAGCGTACCAATCCTTCCAACTCAATCAAACTCATCAGACTGCTTGGGTTGTCGTATTTGGCCTTTATACTAAGCAGCCTGCGATACTAGCTTATTCAAATAGAGATTGAGTACAGACCAGTTGAAGTTTGTTACTGAGAGATGATTGGGAGATGTGATGGAAATCAAGGAGTACTTCGATATCTTGAGGGTATTCACTTTCCAACTCTTAAAAAACCTATCTATTTATTAAAATATATCCATCTTAGTGTGTGTGTGTGTGTGTGTGTGTGTGTGTGTTTGTTTGTGTACCTTTCTATGTGTGTGGATATGAGAAAATAATTGGCATCTGTAAACTTCTCTCTTTCACTCTGTGCAAACCGCATTTTTTTCAAGGAGAGGGATGAGTGGGAGAAGAATGCAGCAGGTTAAATTTGGCAGCGCAGCAGTTGAAGGAGACGGGACAGTTATATAGAGAACGGGAGAATTGCAGCTGGTGTTGCCTAGCTCTGAAGCAGGATGGGGTCCTCCAGCTCATGGAAGCCAGGCACCGAGCTGCTCTGGCTCTCTCCAGAATCTGAATCGTAGGGCGTGTCGGGTAGCTCCATGAAGCTCCACGCCAGCTGGTCATCCTCAAATTCAGAGCGCGCCTGCACCGGCACGTCGGCATAGTCCTCCTCCTCATTGGAGTGGAAGTCCTGAGGAATGTAGAGCATCTCGGGATAGTTGCGCGACACCAGGTCGCTGGTGGTGGCCAGGGACACCTTGCGGAAGGCGATGAGGTGCATGTGGGAGAACTTCATGTACTTGTAGCGCTTGAAGCCCAGCGACTCGACCGCAACGCGCCAGCTGCGCATCATGAGGGCGTGGCGATTCTGGTGGGAGGAGTCAGGGGTGATGATGAGCAGCAGGCCGTGCAGCTCCAGCAGCTCGTGAGCCTTCTTGCAGCAGATCCAGCGCTGGTAAGGTGAGGGGAAGTAGGAAAGGAGCAGGGAGAAGACCACCACGTTGAAAAGCTGGGCGGGCAGAGCATCAATGGGGTTGTGGAGCTGGCGGAGGAAGGCTTCGACTGCGTCAGCCGCCAGCTGGAGAGGCTGCTGGAGCTGAAGGTTGAGGAAGTCACACTTGTACACACTCTGGGGGCGAGAGCGGAGGTGGAAATTAAGCGTGTATCATGGTACAAACACTACCTTTTGCATGAATTTCCACTGTCACTCCACCAATTTAGCTTCTCAGCTTGCAGCCGCAGAGTATAAGCGTTTTAGATTGCTTGCTACCGAAACTGACATACTGTTTAACCACAACACTGATACTTGGCATGAGTCATTTTGCTGTGATGCAAGCACTGAGCAGCCAGTCAGGAAAACCTTTTATTTTAACAGTAGCATAAGTCAAACAGGGTTTTCAAATACAAAGTGAACAGCAAGTGCAATAACACATACCTCAACTGCAGGCACTATGTCAATACCAACTGTAAGGAATTCATCAAACTTCAAAAAAGGGTTGAAGCAACTTCCCACATCGAGAAGGCGCATTTTCCCCAGCTGAGAAATTGAACTGCAACACAGACAAAGACAAGATTGTATGTGAGGGGCCGTGAAATCTGCCCATTTGAGCCTATACATTCCCACTGAAATGTCAGTCTACTACAAGTTACATATGCTAACCTAGCTTACCTAGGGATGGTGCTGTATGGTTGGGCACTTAAAGATGCTGCGGTCAGACCCATGGCAAGCCTGGCACTTTTCTCATCCTTTTCCAACATTCTTTTCATCCCGCCGTCCAAAAAATATTCTTGACAGACACTGGGAAAGTGGAATCAAAACATTATTTCACACCGTGCTGTGAAAGTGAGAGTGACATGTTAGAAACACAGAACCTAAAGGGGTGGGTGAGTCACAGGGAACTGTGATGGGGTTTGCTTTTGGAGACATTTAAAGGGCCTCTGCCTTTTAAGTCAGACATACCTGCGACACCACTCAATACGTCCTTCTCCTTCGCAGTTTTTGGCCCAGTGGTTGTCAGCTAGATTCTTCATGGCCAGGGCGTACTCACTAAGTGTCTGCTCATCCTCACAGTGCTCCCGCCAGATCTTGTCAAAATCGCCCACTATGGGAAAACCATAAAATGCAAAAGAACTACTGATATTACCAAGTGTCTTCTGTAAATTTGAACTAAACACCTTTCAGTCTGACCAGGCCTATCCATAGCAAATAACAAAGCTTCAGCACCTACTTGCTAACTTTGGTCATCCAATTTAGCAGCAAAAAACAAAAGTGCTCCTTTTGGCCAAACCACTGGCAACGCTCCGGCTACAGACGGCTCTCTGTTGCTTCAACATTCCCTCAATGATCATACTCTGCCAGTAACTAAAGTGGAACCATATCTGTAAAAACTCATCCTCAAATAGTCATTTCACAGTAATAACATCCACAAAAATTCCTTTGAGCACATCTTCAGACCCGTTCAGAAAGGTTAAGCTTGCAAACAAAGGCAAACATGCTGATAAGGGAGAAATCCCATGACCACAAGGAAAAACACTATATCACATTTTGCGGAAATGAAAGGACAACAAGAGGGGTGGTGGTAAACAGCAGTGCCCTGAAAGCATGACTACTGCGATACAATGCCAAGCCTGGCAGATCATGCTTTACTTATTAACCAATCATGAGGTCTGCTAACAGGACAACTGCTCTGCAGCATTCTTGTCTCCACAACAGCCAACTAGTCTCTCTAAGACGCAATAATTCTCACTGTAACCTGCTATGATAAAGCTACAATAAAATATTAAACACCACATTAAAACCCTCTATCAAGGGCATGTGGGATTCCTCAAGGTATAAAGTAGAGTAGAGCCAGGGCAAACAACTTCACCTCTGCATTGCTCACTAGACTGATGTTACATAACTTAGCTGAATTTGAAACAGCATTAGGCTGACTCCAGAAATATCACATGAAATTCCTTTTTGAGTTTTCTATAAACTGTCTGAAACGTTTGCAGCTACTCCGTGCTGGGTGTTCTCTTTGTGCTGTTTACTCTGAGATTTGAGAACAGGGACATGGTGAAAGGCATGTTTTTATTCTGAGGCAGTGAGCTCATATGAAACAAGCAGGCATTCAAGTAGGGGACAACAAAATTAGGATACTGGGGACTAACAGTTGCAAAGTCAAATCAATCCAAAGCCTATAGCCTACAGTACAGTACACTGCTATGATTAGCATATCAGATGGTGTAACTGAGTAACAACAGCCTTTTTGCATAGCCTACACCTCCAAGCAGTCTCAAGTGGTGTGTAGACTGCAGCGTCAACAACAGCAAAATGTCTCTGTGCATGGGCAGGCATAGAAGCAGTTCAGGGTTTTTACTCAAGGGCACTTCAGCATTGGTGGTGGACATCGTACACCACCAACAATCTTCAAAGGTCAGCTCATAACTGGAATACGTCACTCTGTCAGTGTCAGTGATTGAACTGGCAACCTTTCAGCCTTTTATCCTCTGTGAGCTTTGAAGATGTCAAGTGTTCTGAGTGATAGTCAGGTATCATGCATCACTCACCAATGTCCCCATTTCAACCCCAGGAAAATGCAGAACTATATTACATCACAGAGCAGGGTGACTTTCATTAGTAATTAATATGTTCTTAGCTAACTTTTGTGTTCTAAAGCCAAAGGGGTTTTCCAGACTTCCTGTATTACATCATTTACATTTAGCGGATACTCTTGTCCAGAGTGAATTATGATCTGAGAGGAGACAGAGGTTCTTGCTCAAGGACACTTCCACAGGACAGAGGGCTGTTGATAGACATATACTGGCTGTTGTGGAAAGGCAACCTTTGACCTTTTGGTTATGGAACCATCTCAGTAACCACTAGGCCCTGCAGAGGAGCCATGACAGTGGCTTAAATCTTTAAACGATCAGTAAACTTGAATTTGTTTTTATGGCTGAGATATAGGACACAAAGAACAAAGCTTTAACCAGTTTTACTCGTGTGCATCTGTCAAGGCTAATTATGGCCTTGCTAGTTAGTGAACTGCTATTGGCTCGCTCTGAGTGAGAACAGGCAAAGTGATCAGGCGCAACAAGCCAACTGGACTCAAGCATTTGTCACAATGTACCTAACATGCAACCTGAGAAATCAGTCAGAGAGATATTATTAGCTCCCATTAAGTGGTCACTAGCAGGCTAGCTAATGTTAGTCGTTTTGTTTTTTGTGCCACCAGCAATCAAGCAAAGAAAGTCTCTCCATGAGATCTCAAAATAAGAAGCAAGAAGTGAATCAATTTAACTCAAAACTTTTTTATTTGATCCAGTTCTATTAAATTTCAAAATAAAAAAGCAAATATTTCTAACTTCCGATCTGTCACAGTGCAGTTGTTTTAACACTCGACACCTACAGGATTTTGGCAGCAATGCACTTTTGCATCCCTCCAGCTACAAAATGAAGAAAAAAATAGGTTTTATAATGTGCGTAAAAATAGATGGATAAAGCACTACTGTATCGATATTGTATTGCGGAAGAAAGTATTGCGATACTATACTGTATCAATATTTCCCCCCACTCCTAGTGGACACTAATGTTAGCCAAGGTGACTTTCCCAGAATACCGCCTCATAATATACCAGGAAAAGATTTCCTCTCTACAAACCTATGGAAATCTTCTTTCATATGATACAAGACTCCCTGCTTTTCAAAGTATTAGTATGAAAACAATTGGGAGCACAGCCTTCTTTAGCAACCCCTCTACCCCACCAGCCATCCATTTAACTTTGTTTACTCTGCACCTGGTGGGCTGTGATCCACTCATAATTTCTCTGGCCTCATATGTTAAAACATAGTGTGTTTGCTCTTTGTTTGTTTTTTTCTGTATGGATGTCCTTAATTGCCCGTGCTTTATTAATAACTTTGATTTGACTTTGGTTATGCTTTCTAGTTCTGAAGTACACTGAAGTTAATCTGATTTGATTGTAAAAACTACATCAATCACTTGTCAAGTCCCTAAAGCCATGTTCCCATGTCCTGTCAACAGAGCAGCTCTATTAGTTTGTAATACCACAGGAGTGTCTTGACACGCTTGGTTATTAGCTTTAGAAGAGAGCTGATCCGTGTTTACGACACTTTGAATACGACAATAACAGTTGCAAAGTCCTTTACGTTAGGCTTAGTTTCGCAGGCCTTGCTTGATTGATGCAACCAACGCAGCTGCCGTCTGTGGTTTCGCCCCTGCAGCAGCTAACTAGTCTGTCCGTAGCTAGGGAAGCTAATGCTCAGCAAGTAGAACAACAAGCTCAGCTATCTAACGTTAGATAACCCGCTCAGATCAATGAATTAAAGTCATGTTGGCAGTGTTAGCTAGCCGGGTCCAGGGCCAGAGAGAGGGCCCATTGAAGTGGCGTTAGTCTGCTGCTCACCTTCTCTGTATTTTCTGCGCAGTTTTCTGTGGACGTTTTTCACGACCCCCGACAGCTTCTCCTGTTCCTTCTTGCACGACGCTTCTTTAGGAATCGGCATGTACAGCAGCTCCACGTTGTTTTCTGTCTCTCCTGTCTCGGCATTGTTCATGGGGTCCATAGCACTGCGCCGCCGCCGCCGCTGCTGCTGCTTCCCCTTTTTCAGCTGCAGTTCGGCCGACACCGGCGAACCGGCGCACCAGGCAACAACGCGCAAGCTGATTGGTTAGTTTTGACAAGCGTGCTTTGGAACTGACAGCCCAACGTCCAATCACAGGCCTGGAAGCGTCAACGCCTTCCTGTCAGGATCACAGCTGTTTGTGTGCATCTCCAAACTCTGATCACATCTGCATGTTTCTTTTATTTTATTTGTTTATTTTTATTGAACACATTGAATATATTACAAAAGCTTGAGAGAGAGAGAGTATACAACATAAACATTTTCAAGAAAAGCAACAGAGATACAATAGAAATAACTTAAGAACAAACAAACAAAACAAAAAAGCGGGGTTAGAAATACACAGGCTTACAGTCATTAGGCATATCTAAAAATAAAAAACAGAAAGGAGCATAGACTTGAAGAAGCTGGGGCATAAATCAAAACAATAAGAAAAGAGAGAGACACATCACCATAAATCTTCCTTACTATTTTACTAGAACACATTTTTCTCAGTGCTAAAAATACAGTTTGAAATCACTAATAAACCAGACAAAGGAGGGCTTGCTATATATCCACTTGCTACAATGAATATGATATTTATCCATGAGAATTATATATATGATTTTATTTATCAGGTCAGATAGACGATAGATAGAAGACAAGCTACCTTATTTAACTGATCTGCTCCTGTTTAGATTTACAATGAAGAGCCACCTCTCCTTCGTACTATGTTCTGTTGTTTGCCTTACTGTTTTTGTTTTGTTCTTATTGTAAACAACTATACCCAATGTTGTTGTATTCAATCATGTGGTCAACTATCCTGGCAGTAACTATGTCTGTTTGGTGTCATATAAGCCCATGCGGGCTGGGCGTATCATAGTATGCTGTGATATGCATGACACAATAATAAAAAATTCATTCATTCATTCATTCATTCATTCATTCAGAAGTAGAACAGTTTCTGATCACATCTGCATGAGATGCATGAAGGGAAAAACGTAACACCACTGAGATCTTAGGTAAAAACTGTAACCATATTATTCCTTTTTTCACTTTTCCTATATTTACTATTTTCAATCACAATATTAACACTCAATGAATCATATTGCTGCAGTCTAGAAGTCTATAACTGGTTCAGGTTCAAGATATTTTTTGTCACATATGCATACAAGTACGTATAGTGAAATGTTCGTTAGTGAAACTAATACTTACTTACTTTACTTATCCTCTTCGTCCCGGCTGGGGCATAAGGCCGCAATCATACACTGCCACTGAACCCTGTCTCGTGCTTTGGTCTGTGCTTCGTCCCAGGAGAGACCCATCTCCTTCAGTTCCATCATCACTGTCCTTCGCCAGGTGTTCTTCGGTCTGCCTCTCTTTCTTTTCCCAATCGGGGTCCATCTCAAGGCAACCTTGGGTAACCTTTCATTGGGCATCCTCAGCATATGACCGAGCCATCTTACCCCGCGTTTCTTTATTTCAAGGGACATATGCAGGCTGCCTGTCTTTTTGTAAAGTTCCTCATTTGAGATCCTATTTGGCCAAAAGATGTTACAGATTTTACGTAGGCAGCTATTGTAGAAGACATCAACTCTTCTCATATCACTCTTTGTTACTCTCCAGCACTCAGAGCCATACAGCAGGACAGCCTTAACATTGCTGTTGTAAAGCCTGATCTTGGTTTTGAGGCTATATTGCTTAGACTTCCAGATGATGCGAAGTTGACTAAAAGCACCTCTTGCTTTGTTAAGACGCGTCTTGATGTCTTTTTGGGTTCCGCTTTCACTGCTTATGAGACTTCCGAGATATGTAAAATCTTCAACACACTCCAACGCCTCTCCATCGATTGTAATTGGAGGTGCTGTTGGGGTATTGATGCACAACACCTGAGTCTTTTTCTGGTTGATGTGCAGACCAGTTCGCTTTGCATAGCTGTTTAGCCGGTCAGACTTTTCCTGGAGGTGGATACGAGTGGATGATAAATTGTGATGCCTGTCATCCAACAAATATTTCACTTTAGTAGGCCTTCATATTCCTATAAGCCATGTAAGATGATAGCTGGGTCACCTCCTTCCATTTTGAAAATAGTTTAACCTAAACAAAAAGACATGTTTCTATCATACAACCTATTAGGCCTAGAAACAGTAATACTGCAAAAGAGCCTTGTTAACAGGATTCAAGTCTTACCCCTCTCAACATCTATAAGTGTAATTATTTTCTCTCCTCTTCTGTTTCAAACTTTTCAAGAGGCAATACTATCTGAGGACATGATGTAACCTTCCCCTATGTCCAGAAAGCACCCACGTCATTGGTTTTATCAAGTGGACATCTCCTACCACATTGAATTAGGCATCCGACACCTCGCAAGGCATTCTAGTAAAGCATCATGAAACATCAATAGTATACAGTAATGGGAAGGAGCCTGGACTCAGTGAAGACTGTGGTGGGGAGACGCATGAAGAGCAAGCTGCTGGCTATCATGAACAATCCCAACCACCCTCTCCACCACACCCTGGCAGGCCAGAGCAGCAGTCGCAGTGGGCGGCTCATCTCCC
>CABFOS010026591.1:0-18892 GCA_900660315.1 Diretmoides pauciradiatus
AAGTTCAATCTGCCAGTGGACATGATGTCCTTTGAACTGGCCAAGAAGAACCAGATTCAGGTCAACCACGCCAACTACATCACCCGCCTGCACAACTGGACCTGCCTGCCAGACTCCAATGATGTCGTCCAGGCCAGACACGTATACGACATACAGAGTGACGTGAGTATGGATTCACAGAATTTATATTGTAAAAATATATTGTGCATATTTTTTTACTGTGAAATAACTTTGTCAATCTATTTGTTGTGCCCAGGCTGTTTACAAGGCTGATCTCAAGATCATGCAGGGTATTGGATGGGTCCCTATTGGTTCACTGGATGTTGAGAAGGTAAAGAAAGCTGGTCAGATCCTGGCTGAGAATCTGTATCGTCAGCATCCAAGCAACCACAAGTTCACCAGCACAACTCAAGACATGCCCATGGTGTTGGCTAAGGCCAATGCTCAGATTGCTAACAAGGTAATATCTCATTTACATCAATCAATCTCTTGCCTCGAAAGTCACCCCCTACTTAATTATGTCATGATTAAAATTTAATTGTTTAAGAAATTGAGAAAAATTGTATTAAGCATCCATTGTTTTCCCTATATTGGATAGATATAGAGCAAATAAGGATTCATTTGTGATTGGTTTATGAGTTGTTGTTTTTGCACTATTGTATACAGTATGATTGACTGAAATGGCCTCACATTGCAGAAAGCATATACTGAAGCCTGGGAAAAAGCTAAGACCTCAGTCCACATTATGCCTGATGCCATGGATGTTATTCTGGCCAAAGCCAACAACGTCAACTACAGCATGGTAAGTAAAGCACAGAGTACTGTACTCATAATCCTGCCACAATTTACATTTACATTTTATGCATTTATCTGATGCTCTAATGCAGGGAAACGTTCAGTTAGTGGCATGTTTGTAGAGGAGAGGGTAACATGAAGTGTTTCTCAAAGAGATGGGTTTTCAGTTTGCAATGGAAGATACAGTATAGAGAACTCTTCCATTCTTACTGGGGAGGGACGATCATTCGACCACTGATAGGCAAGAGGGCCAAGAGTCGAGTGTGGGTGGAGTGATGGCTAATTCACTGCAGGGAAGGTAAAGCTAAGTGCCCCATAGCTGTAGAACCCAGGGCAGAGGTGTGAGCATAGGGTTGGA
This sequence comes from Diretmoides pauciradiatus, assembly GCA_900660315.1. Classification (NCBI taxonomy): domain Eukaryota; kingdom Metazoa; phylum Chordata; class Actinopteri; order Trachichthyiformes; family Diretmidae; genus Diretmoides; species Diretmoides pauciradiatus. The sequence continues at coordinate 1,154 of CABFOS010026591.1, forward strand.
GTTGCATGTCAGTCTAAGTATTTTAGGTGGGAAGCTGTTTCTGTCTGCGGGCTGAATTCACTAAGATTTTTGATATTGTGTTTCACACAGAATAAGTACAAACAGGCGAATGAAGATGCCAAGAAGAAGGGCTACGATCTGCGTAATGATGCCATTTCTATTATCGCAGCCAAGGCTTCAAGAAACATTGCCAGTGATGTAAGTTATTGTGCTTAATCACTTTTACAAAATTGGGTTGTTATTATACACACTACTTGGAATTTCTTTCATCTCTCTTTCAGTACAAGTATAAGGCAGGATACCGTGCGCAAGTTGGCCACCACATTGGTGCTCGCAGCGTCCAGGATGATCCTCTGCTCATGCTGGCTCTGAACTCAGCCAGGATTGCCAGTGACGCCCTGTACAAGAAAGACTTTAATCAGTCCAAGACCAAGTTCAATCTGCCAGTGGACATGATGGCCTTTGAACTGGCCAAGAAGAACCAGATTCAGGTCAACCACGCCAACTACATCACCCGCCTGCACAACTGGACCTGCCTGCCAGACTCCAGTGATGTGGTCCAGGCCAGACACGTATACGACATACAGAGTGACGTGAGTATGGATTCACAGAATTTATATTGTAAAACTATATTGCGCATATTTTTTAACTGTGAAGTAACTTTGTCAATCTATTTGTTGTACCCAGGCTGTTTACAAGGCTGATGTCAAGATGATGCAGGGTATTGGATGGGTCCCTATTGGTTCACTGGATGTTGAGAAGGTAAAGAAAGCTGGTCAGATCCTGAGTGAAAATCTGTATCGTCAGCATCCAAGCAACCACAAGTTCACCAGCACAACTCAAGACATGCCGATGATGTTGGCTAAGGCCAATGCTCAGACTGCTAACAAGGTACTGAATTATGAATCCCAAAATACTGTAAAGTCTAATGCCAAATTACTTTGTTCAATTAGGTAATCTGATAAAAACAATGAGATTATTCTCCCTTACAACTTCATACTTGCAGGGTTCACAATATGAATAAGCTGAGATCGTATTCTTTTGTTGTTGGTTCATATCATTGTAGAAAGCATATGTTGAAGCCTGGGAGAACGAAAAGACCAAGGTCCACATTATGCCTGATGCAATGGATGTCCTTCTAGCCAAAGCAAACAAGGTCAACTACAGTGTGGTAAGTGAATAATTATACAGATACAATGGTCCAGCAACTGACATATATGGATTATTAACAATGGGGAACTTAAGTTTATGAGCTGTTTTTGTTTGTTTACAGAAAAAGTACAAGCAAGCAAATGAAGAGTCCAAGAAGAAGGGCTATGATCTGCGTAATGATGCTATTTCCATTATTGCAGCCAAGGCTACAAGGGACATTGCCAGTGATGTATGTTTCTATTTGATTTTAGTGATTTAAGTGAAATGTTAAGTTAAATTTATTGTATATCCTACTGCACATTGTGGCTTTTTATGTACAAATATAAGGAATTCAATTTGATCAATTTCCCTTTTAGTAAAAATACCATGCATGTTACTGTAACCAATATATACTACAGTATATGTTATTTTACTTTCATTTTTCTTTCAGTACAAGTATAAGGCAGGATACCGTAAGCAAGTTGGCCACCACATTGGTGCTCGCAGCGTCCAGGATGATCCTCTGCTCATGCTGGCTCTGAACTCAGCCAAGATTGCCAGTGACGCCCTGTACAAGAAAGACTTTAACAAGTCTAAGACCAAGTTCAATCTACCTGTAGACATGCTGACAATTGAATTGGCCAAGAAGTGCCAGATCCAAGTGAATGACTTCAACTACAGAACTCATCTGCACAACTGGACCTGTCTGCCAGACTCCAATGATGTTGTCCAGGCCAGACAAGTGTACGACATACAGAGTGATGTGAGTTTACATCCATATTTATTTGTTTCACTCAGTTCACTTTATGTTTATGATACCAAGCATGTCAGGAATTGAATTTGTCATTATTGTTCCTCATAGGCTATATACAAAGCTGACCTGAAGTGGCTCAAAGGCACGGGCTGGGTCCCAATTGGCTCGCTTGAGGTAGAGAAAGCTAAGAAGGCTGCACAAATCCTGAGTGAACAGAAGTACCGCCAGCACCCCAGCACCATTCCCTTCTCCAGCCTGACAGATGCCATGAACCTTGTACTTGCGCAAAACAACGCCCTGACCATGAACAAGGTAGACATGATCACTTAACATGGAATGTTTTAGATTCACTAAATAAAACATGAGTGTAAGTGTATATTATTTAGTTAAAACTTTGATTTGATTTGATTTGCATTATTCGTAAAGATATTCAGTGTGATAAATCCTGGAGTGCTTTTTAATTAATTACTATCAATAAATGCTGTTATTATATGTGATGTATTCCAGCGTCTTTATACCGAAGCATGGGAGAAGGACAAGACCAAGCTGCACATCAAATCCGACACCCCTGAGATCATCCTCTCTCAGCAGAATGCTATCAACATGAGCAGGGTGAGAATGCTTCTTAGAACACACCATTCATTTATAAATGAAGGACTAATCAAGGACTTGTTACACCCCCTTCTAGGCAGATTTTATTCACAGGAAGATAATTACAGCATTGCACTATCCAAACCAATCCAAACACATGATACATAGGTACTTACAAGTAACATTTTCCTCAGCTTCATGCATTAAATGTATTCAAACCTTTATGTTTCCTTGCAGAAACTATACAGACAAGGCTTTGACGCCACCATTAAGAAGGGTTACCACCTGCCTGTGAATGCCATCTCTGTCAAGGCTGCTAAGGCCTCCAGGGACATCATCAGTGATGTAAGTGACTCATGCTTTATGTTCATATACTGTAACAGAAAGTTTGATTACATCATATCACACATTGACAGTTTGATCATATTATATAATAATAGTGCCCATGTCTGATTAATGTTGGCTGGATGAACATAGATTTACAGGTTCTTGTCCTTCATGTAAGGGATGTACTAGATATAACGTAAAACATTTTCTGCTGATTTCATCAGTACAAGTACAAGACAGGATACCGTGCCCAAACTGGCCACCACATTGGTGCCCGCTGCGTCCAGGATGATCCTCTGATCATGCTGGCTCTGAACTCAGGCAAGATTTCAAGTGATGTCCTGTACAAGAAGGACTTCAACAAGTCCAAGACCAAGTTCCATCTGCCTGTAGACATGCTGACAATTGAACTGGCCAAGAAGTGCCAGATCCAAGTGAATGACTTCAACTACAGAACTCATCTGCACAACTGGACCTGTCTGCCAGACTCCAACGATGTCGTCCAGGCCAGGAAGGTCTATAATCTGCAGAGTGATGTGAGTTTTGAGAATTCCTCATTTTGTGTAGAATGAACACTGCCAATATGGATTTTTTTTAAAACACTCATAACTCTAACTCTAACTCTAACTTTCCCTACTGTTATTTAGGCTGTATACAAGGCTGATATGGAATGGATCAAGGGAACAGGTTGGGTGCCTATTGGTTCGCTCGATGTGCTGAAAGCCAAGAAGGCAGCAGAGATCCTGAGCGACAGGAAATATCGTCAGCACCCCAGCAACTTCAAATTCACTGCCCAGACAATTGACATGCCATATGCCCTCGCTCAGGCCAATGCCCAGATCATGAACAAGGTATATATAGAAAATCTCATTTAATTGAATTTTACTGTATTTTATTGTAGTTTTATGAATTCTTATTTTTGATTTCTTTAGGGGTAGAAGGTTTCCCAGAAGGCATTTGACCAAATACTTACCAAAATATATTTCTGTAGTTGTATCTGCTTTTTTCTGTTTTAACTTGTTTTAACTAGACAAAAATCTGTTTGCTTCAAAATAATGTTCCATTGCCCAGATAAAGTAACATCTCATTGAACCGTGTTCATCCTCTCTTTACAGAAAACATATGTTGCTGCCTGGGAAAACGATAAGACCAACCTTCACATCATGCCTAATACCCCAGAGATCATTCTAGCCCAGCAGAACAAGCTCAACACCAGTCTGGTAAGGCCTTAACTCTCTTAACATAGTCATGTGAACTTATAGTACATTATAATTTATTTTCATATCAGTAATTGTTGATTGTTGAAGGATCTTATCAATTAGTTATGCAGTATATTAGTGCATATGTCTGTATTATCCTAATTATAGTCCTTCAGGGAGCAAAATGTCATGAAGGTTGCAGTCCGATGGGGTGTATAAAATGTATTTAACTTTTTAATAGAATCTTGTATGAAGCAATAGTTGTCCGCTTAATAGCTCATACTCTGTTTTGTAGCACACAGTGTATACTTTAGATGGCCAAAAAGTAACATTCTTGTTGTTCCACCAGAAACATTACCGTGAAGGCTTTGAGGACACAATTAGGAAGGGCTACTTCCTTCCAAAGGATGCGATTTCTGTTGTGGCAGCCAAGCACTCCCGAGACATTGTCAGCGATGTAAGTTTGTCTTACTTTTTCAAACTCCACTTTCACCCCATTTTCATACTGTATTTATCATGAAATGAGATTAATACAATTGATAAAAAGTATTTATATCACCACATTTTCAGTACAAGTACAAGGCTGGCTTCCGTAAGCAGTGTGGCCACCACATTGGAGCACTCAGTATTCGGGATGACCCACTGCTTATGCTGGCTGCCAATGCAGCTAAGATCTCCAGCGAGAATGTCTACAAGAAGGACTTCAACGAGACTAAGACCAAGTTCAATCTGCCAGTGGACATGTTGGCCTTTGAACTGGCCAAGAAATGCCAAATCCAAGTGAATGACTTCAACTACAGAACTTTATTACACCAGTGGACCTGTCTGCCAGACTCCAACGATGTGGTTCAGGCCAGGAAGGTCTATGACCTTCAGAGCAACGTAAGTATACAGGAAGCCTGACTGGCTTGATGAGAGGAGATGAAGATAAGGAGGACAGTTGTGAGTTTGTTCTCAGTAATATGCTATGGAAATTCATCATGGTCAGTATTTTGAGTTAAACAATTGGTCCTGTCTTCTAGGCTGTGTATAAAGCTGATATGGAGTGGCTGAGAGGATGCGGCTGGAACACTCAGGACTCTGTGGATGTCCTCAAAGTTAAGCATGCCCAGACAATCCTCAACGAAAACCTTTACCGTCAGCCCCCTAGCACCGTCAAGTTCACCAGCGCTGTTGATCTCCCTGCTATTGTCTTGTCCAAGCAGAATGCTGAAAATATCAGTGATGTGAGTAATATGGCTGTTTCTGCTTGCTAAATGGCCTCCCCGGAAAGCAAATAAACCCAAAAATTTATATTTTATATTTGTAAAAAATATATATCTGAATGTGGATATTTTAGCAAAATGAAGAAGTGAATGTTTTTGTTATCCATTTTTGACAGAGAAAGTACAAGGAAGTCTGGGAAAAAGACAAGCTCTCCTATCACCTCACATCTAACATCCCCTCCATTCAGCTGTCCAAGGTTAATGCTGTCAACATCAGCAATGTAAGTTTGCATCAGATGCCAGATCTGCTTTATAATAAATTATATTATAAAATGTATGAATAATTTTACATTCATCATTTTGTATATTTGTATGTAAATTCAGCATTCCCTAAATTGTATTATTCACTCAGTCTGACCTGGTGACAGTGATTTTTCATGTACAGACACTATTTGAATTGTACTCTGTCATCATACCTCTTTGCTCTATGCAGAAACTGTACACCAAGACATGGGATGACCAGAAGGCCAAAGGCTACCACATCAAGGAGGATGCTATCTCCGTTTTGAAGGCTAAAGCCTCCAGAGATATAATTAGCGACGTAAGAGAAAGATTCACTGATGGATAAGGTTCAATTACTACTGATCTATAAATGAGCCATTTGCTGACTTTTCAACTATCTCTCTTCTTCTATATTAGTACAAATACAAAACGGGATACCGTGCCCAAACTGGCCACCACATTGGTGCCCGCTGCATCCAGGATGATCCTCTGATCATGCTGGCTCTGAACTCAGGCAAGATTTCAAGTGATTTCCTGTACAAGAAGGACTTCAACAAGTCCAAGACCAAGTTCCATCTGCCTGTAGACATGCTGACAATTGAACTGGCCAAGAAGTGCCAGATCCAAGTGAATGACTTCAACTACAGAACTCATCTGCACAACTGGACCTGTCTGCCAGACTCCAACGATGTTGTCCAGGCCAGGAAGGTCTATGATCTCCGGAGTGATGTAGGTTTATACCATTCATGGACATATGTACTATTGTAACAATGACCCTATTTTTTATCATTTGATTATATATATTCCTTTATTAGCTCTAGGGATTTCTGTTCCATAAGAGCTCCCATGTTCTGAATGTTGATAATAGATAAATGATGTGAACAACTCCTACTGCTCTGCTTTTTCAGGCTGTGTACAAAGCTGACATGGAATGGATACGTGGATGTGGATGGATACCACATGAGTGTGTGGATGTTATGAAGGTGAAGCATGCACAGAAGATCCTGGCTGATGTAAGTCTGTCTTAATTTTCTTTGAACTGATTTTGCAATCCCCTGTAAATTCATGTACAATAATATACATTTGTAAGATGCTTTTAATTTAAAGTTTAAGACAGATTAATGAAGGAAATCAAGAAAAGAGATTGTGTTTATTTAAATGCGTTTTGTTAAATATTTAACAAAATATTTCATGCTATTTTACAGAGGGGCTACCGTGTCAAGTTGGATGAGCAGAAATTCACAGCCCCCATTGATAGAATGGACTTTGTCTGTGCCAAGAATGCTGCCGAGGTCCTCAACGAGGTGAGGAAGATACTCTGCTATTCTGGACAATCTCTAAATATGACAGTGGTAATAATACATGTTCAAGAGAATGTTCTCTGTGGTTGGTAACTGAAATACCACTTCTAACTTTGTCCAGGCCAAATATCGTGAGGCCTGGCACCAGGATAAGACCAAGTACTCGCTGGTGGACACTCCAACCCTTGCCACAGCTAGAGAGGTGGCAAAGAATGTTCATCCGGTAAGACATTTTCTCATGTGATATTTGCCATTTATTTCAATGTAATGCTGATTTGTTTGGTCTTCCTCTTGCATTTCAAACTTAATAAGTGCTTAATTGTCACCTCTTACAGAAATTGTACACCAAGGAGTGGGATAAGATCAAAGCCACTGGCTACTTCATGCCTGGAGATGCTGTACCAATAAAGCAGTGCATCCTTAATAGTAAAGTACAGAGTCATGTGAGTATCAGGACAAAGTGGCATTCATAACTAGAGCATTTATTAAAGCTTGTCTATATTCAACTGAGAATAGTAGGTTAAATAATAATGATAATTGTCCTTTTTGTTTCTTTGACATAGCACAAGTACATGGAGTCCTACCGCAAACAAGTTGGCCACCACATTGGCGCCCGCAGCGTCCAGGATGATCCTCTGCTCATGCTGGCTCTGAACTCAGCCAAGATTGCCAGTGACGCCCTGTACAAAAAGGACTTCAACAAGTCCAAGACCAAGTTCAATCTACCAGTGGACATGCTTCAGTTCGAGCTGGCCAAGAAATGCCAGATACAGGTCAATGATGACCACTACAGGACCCGCCTGCACCAGTGGACTTGTCTGCCTGACCAGAACGATGTCATTCAGGCTCGTAAAACCTATGACCTTCGGAGTGACGTGAGTGCCACCACAGAAGACACCAAACTTGCAGCCATGCAATAAATTGACAGAAATTCTGAAATTTTCTCTCAATTCTCCTAATATATCTTTGTTTCTATCTTCAGTTTATCTACAAGGCAGATCTGGAATGGATACGTGGCTGTGGCTGGGTGGCAGCTGAATCTGTTGACCACGTCAAAGTCAGGAAGGCCCAGGAGATTCTCAACGATGTATGTTCACTTCATTATATTCTGTCTTATATTCAATTCTTTTAAATTGTATTTATTTTTTTAAATTTGAATTAAATGTATTTTATTTTACTTTATTTCTTAACATTTTATTTGGCACATTTTGTTCCTCTTTTATACCAACACATTGTGTCTCACCTTGTTGCTCTAATTTTATTTGCAGAGACATTACAAGAAGAATGCTATCGAAGGCTTTGCCAAATTCTCTCTGATTGTGGACCGCCCAGAGCTTGTCCTGGCTAAGATAAATGCTGCTAACCTCAGTGATGTACGTAAAATCATACTTTCAAAGTCTAAATAAAAAAGCATAATACTACAAAATAACTCATTTAAAATTAAACACAGAACCTTTATGATATATTGGTGTTGTTTGTTTTTCTACAAATTCTAACCTCTGACCTAATTCCCTATTACTACAGCTGAAGTACAAAGAGACGTTTAATGCAGAAAAGGGCCATTACATCGGCTCAGAGGACACTCCACAACTTGCTCATAGCAGGGAGGTGTCCAAGAATATTAGCGAGGTAATGTAAAAACATTATCATTTATTTATTCATTCACGATTTTTCCACATTCAGTTATCACAAATTTTGTTACTCCTGTTTTTAAGTTTGTGTCCACTTAATGTGATTTCAGAAATACTACAAATCTCATTGGGACGAAACTAAAGCTACGGGCTACCAACTGAACCATGAATACATCCCTCTGGTCTCCGGCAAGAAGGGTAGAGAGATCATCAGCGACGTGAGTCTCCCCCTTATTGTTTAGTGATGTTGAGCACAACATGTCTTATCATAAGCATTTACAGCTGTTGATGTTGTTTTAGGTTTAGTACTTTATTACGAGTTGAATTATTTGTAATAGTCAGTGTTAATAAACGAAAAGCATGTAGAGTGATTTTTCTTTTTTGCTCCACAATATTGAGACTTTTAACCTGGATCCTAATAGGCCAAGTACAAGGATTCCCATGAGAAGTCCAAGGGCCACTACCTGGCTGCAACCATGGTGGACTTCCCTGATGTGATGCGCTGTGGAGAACAAGAAAAAAACAAGGGACTGGTAAGATATTATCACACTTTCTCTAAAGTTTATTTGCAATATCACTTCTTTACAAAATTACAAAGTGCATTCAAAATCCAATAAAAGCAAACATCAAACTCATAAACATGTATTATAACAAGGAAGCACCACGACATAAAAGTATAAAAACAATAAGATAATATGATAAAAGACATCACCTAAAAGCAGGTCTAAGCTCCTCAGGCAGGTTGTTCCAGGGCCAAAAATCCAGTCAACTTTAGTCAGCCTAGGATTTGAAATGAGGATCTGAGGATGTACACTTGTTTATAGGGGTTAAAGGGTCTGGTCTAGTGTAGGGCCAGACCTAACCCTGCTTTAAAAGGTAGCATACTACTCATGGACACAATGCATTTGTGTTGCAAATCTTCCTGATTTGACAATGAGTAGGATAGTAGCATAAGCCACTTTCTTAGATCACTCTGTTTCACATTGTAAATGATAACACCAATAACTTTCCATGCTATGCACTTTTTGTTTTCAGAGGCTCTACCAGAAGGACTACCATCACAATAAGACCAAGTCCCATATCCCACCAGACATCATTGCCAATCGTGTAGCTAAGAGGTGCCAGGACATGCTGAGTGATGTTCTATACCGCACCTACTTGCACCAGTGGACGTGTCATCCTGAACAGGAAGATGCCATCCGTGCCCGCAAGACCAATGAGATTCTCAGTGATGTAGGTTCTTCTCCATTGCTCCACTCATCTCTGCTGCCCTTTTGATGATTATGGCACTTGTCAATGAAGATGATTAAACCCAACCCCTCCATTATTTTGCAGTTCTCTAATATATTAATATTTGACTAGTTGGTCATGTAGTAGATATTAGATAATTGATTGAAGTTTGGCAACCACATCACTGGAAGATCAATCAATCAATCAATCACATTTTATTGGTATAGCCCTTAATCACCATTACAGTCTCAAAGGGCTTCACAATACCTTAAGTTTGACACAACACCCCCAACCTTAGACCCTCAGCAAAGGACAAGGAAAAACTCCCACAAAACAAAGTGGAAGAAACCTTGGGAGGGACAACTAAGCGAGGGATCCCCCTACCAGGACGGCTGGGCGGGCAGTAGATGCCGAGTTTGGGCAGCAGTATACAGAGTTCATACACAGTTTATTTGGGTGGAATATCAAGAACTGATGTGGGGCTTTATAACAAGCAGTTCAGTCAGCGTCATACCAGGAGTTGTGAGTGGGCACGCAGACACCAACACTGCCGGGCTGGATCCCGGGAGTGGGGACCACGTAGACACCAACAACTGGATCCTGAGGGTGGGGTAGTGGAAAAAGCTAAAGAGGATTAGAAAAATCCAAATGTTTGCTCCATTATTGAACATATCTTCTTTTTGCTGTTGCCATTTAATAGGTGATCTATAAGGATGACCTGAACTGGATGAAGGGTATCGGCTGCTATGTCTGGGACACACCTGAGATCGTTCGTGCCAAGAAAGCCTACGAGCTGCAGAGTGATGTGAGTATCTACATGGTTGATTATAGAAAACTCTTAGAAGTATAATTCATCATGTATATGTTACTCTATATTTGTAGATTGCACTGTGGTAGAGTGAAAAATGGTTGAATGTATGATTTTATGAACATGTATTCATTTCCCCTTATGTTGCTTTATAGCTGAAATACAAAGAGGAGGGTAAGAAGGAATTCAACAACTACTCCATCGTGACAGACACCCCAATCTATGTGACTGCTATCCTGGGTCACACCTGGGCCAGTGAGGTGAGTGATCTTTGCAAACATCCTTTCAATCTTACAAGCATCCTTTCAGTGTACAGTTTAGAAACATGTTTTTAATTACCCAATGCCTTGCCTAACCTTGCCTAAATACAATTATTTCCTTCCACAGCTGAACTACAGGGAGGCGTACCATAAGGAGAAGCACTTGTATACTACCATTCTGGATACCTATGACTATGCCAAATGCCGCAACTTCAAACATTTCTTCAGCAACGTAAGTCTGCATATACATATCTCTTTGTGTCATTGACAGACACTGAGATATAGCTTTGGAAGGAGTATGCTTTGATGTTGACAAGGTTCTGGCTTTTCTGTCAACAGAAAAATTACACAGATGCTTGGGATAAAATCAAGGCCAAGAGCTACCACATCCCACATGACTCACATGCCCTACGACATGCCAAACAGCAGAAGATCATTCTCAGCAACGTGAGTTCAACCTTGAATTCTATTAAGCCCATGTTATGACTATGCAGAGGTTTGGGCTACACTTTGGTTGCATTTCAATTGGACCATTGGCAACCTTTATGATTATATTATACAATATGATTTCTCCCACCCCAACAGGTGAAGTACAAGGAAGATTATGAGAAATTCAAATCCCTCTACAGTCTGCCCAAGTCTCTGGCGGACGATCCCGCCACCGCTCGCTGCGTCGCAGCTGGAAAACTCAACCTTGATGTAAGTTGAACTTGTTGAGCCATTTCCTCTTCTTTCAGTGATATAATGTCTCTGACTTAACATGTAGTTTACAGCTCTTCGTATTAGAATTCAAGAGCACTGCAAGCCTACTGTAGCTAAAGTGCATCATATTTTCTACTTCCACGTACTGCATACATAATGCAAGAAATAAAACGTATTGTTGCTTGTTGTTGCCTCTCTTGTAGCGCCTGTACAGGGAGAACTATGAGAAGACCAAGGCCAAGAACCATATCCCAGCAGATATGCTGGAGATCCTGTCTGCCCGTACCACCCAGTCTGCCGTTAGCGAGATCAACTACCGCAAGTACCTGCACCACTGGATTTGCATGCCCGACATGCAGGTGTACACCCAGGCACGCACAGTCAACGAGCAGCTCAGTGATGTGAGTAACCACCCTTGCACTGCAGCTAGTTGCAGATTGGTCTGCTACTCAAGAAAGTACTGCATCTTTACCCACATTCTCAATTTTATGTTCAGATGGCCAGTTATAGTAGTTTGATGTGACTATGCATTTGCATAAAATGTGTGTTTTGTTACGTGTGCCCTCCTTAGATCTTCTACAAGGATGACTTGAATTGGCTGAAAGGTATCGGTTGCTACGCCTGGGACACACCGGAGATCCTCCGTGTCAAGCATGCCGGTGAACTGCAGAGCGAGGTTAGGCCACGCTGTACATTTATTTTCATGTCTATTTCAAGCCTCTTGAGTTATTTGGTTTATTCTTTTCTGTTTCCCTTGTTCAAATCCTATTTTCTTCTTACTCCACATTTGCACCACACAATTTTCACTCTATCTTGTGAGTGATCAGAAGTAATGCCGACAGCTATGTGGTTGTTGCCCCCTCCCTCTATTCTCTAGAATAAGTACAGAGCCAAGGGCGTCGAGGCCTTCAAGGACTATTCAATTGTGACGGAGACCCCAGTGTACGAGACCGCCAAGCAGAACGCCCAAAACCTGAGCGATGTGAGTGTGACATTATACTTTCTTAATCATGGCAGCTCTTATACTGTTCTTTACATAACAAACAAAAATCATCACTTCTCACTTTTCTTCTATTTGCTTTTTTCGTTGTTTGTTTGTTTGGCTTTTCCAGCTGCACTATCGCTACGATTACAACACCAATATCAAGGGCACCAACACTGCTCCTGCTGTCACCATGGACACAGAGAGGGCGCGTCTGGCCAACTACGTCCAGAGCGATGTAAGATAATGTTCCTCAATAAAGTGTTCATCTTTAAGATGCTTCTTCATATTTATGCTTGTGCTGAAATACACAGTTGATTTTTTATTTTACCATATAGTAAGTGTATATGTAATTTGTCATCGTTTGTTGCAGTAATTCCCCAAAAGCTAGAATTTATCTCCTGCACACTTCTGCTGTCCTTTGTCTCGACTCTTAGCGGTGTTTAGAGATATGGTTAGGGCCTTCTCTTTTCCAACCAGTATTTATCTCTTTCATATTGAAATGTGTCTTGTCTCATCCTATTGTCTTGGCTCTTCTCAGAACTGGTACAAGGAGGCCAACAAGAATTTCATGCCCACTGGATACTCCCTGCCCAGTGACACCCCTCTCCTCAAGCAGGCTAAGAACAACAGCACTGTCACCAGCAATGTAAGTCTTCACTGTCTTATCTTAAATAGTCCAATTAACCAGTTCTGTTACCAAAAAAAAGCCTTTTTATTCCTGGATCAAGGACATCCTTCATGTTTTGATGGTACTGAATCATAGCCTTTTTATTTTTATTTGTGTAGGTGAAGTACAAGGAGGCCTATGAGATGATGAAGGCTAAGGCCTATACCCTTCACCCAGAGGGTGTCAACTTCGTCAATGCCAGGAAAGCCAACAAGATCATCAACCAAGTAACATTGCAAACTGTCACTGTTGCCCCAATATCCTGTTTACATAGACATTAATGAAATTGTTTTGATGTTTTTGATGGAGATTCAAACTATGTCCATGCATAAAATCAAGTGTGCAAGTAACCCAGCAGTAAGTAGTAATGTTGTGACACTTTTACTGGATAAAATGATCTCATATGTCACCAACCTTCTGTCCCCAGCGTCTGTATCGTGAGCTGTATGAGAAGCAGAAGAGCGCGATCCACATGATCTATGATACCCCTGACAACAAACAAGTCAAGATGAACCAGGAGAACCTCAGTGACGTATGCAACCATTTTTTCAGACCATTCTATCTTTTATATCTCTGTTTGTTATTCATGTGAATTGATTGAGTTGATTGATATGTTCCATTTGTGCATTTTTATGATCCACTCTCACCCTAGTTATGCTACAGAGAGAAATACTACAACACCAGAGGCCAGCTGATCTCTATGCCCATCACGCCTGAGCTGATGCACTGCCAGCACGTCAATCAGATCACCAGCGATGTATGTCCAAAAGATACATCATTTTTTGATACAAATGAATTAACATTTTTGTTAATAGTACTTAGCTGTAGAAATTATTTTAAAAAATAATTTCATGTCTTTAGCTCCGATACAAAGAGGATCTGATGTGGCTGAGAGGCTTCGGCTGCTTCTTGTATGACACCCCTGAGATGGTCAATGTCCGCAACATCACCAAGTTCAGGGTATGTGCTTCCCTTTTGCTAGAATATCACCTGATATCATTATCCTTAATATTCAATTCATACTCAACTGCTGTTTCATGATCATTTGTATTGTCTCTTTTTTAGGTCAACTATCCAGTTGAGGCGAAGAAGAACCATGCCAACTTTAGCGTGGTCCTGGACACACCAGAGTACAAACGTGTGACTGAGCTCAAGACCCACATGAGCAATGTGAGTCATTTCACCTAACATTATTTGATTACTTTATCAATCATACAGTATGAACAATCCCACATGATCAGGTCTCCAAGTGGCTACACCAGACACTTGTCTAAGGTTTATGTCCTTAAAAAAGTATGCATCCTGTCTGTAAAGATAATAAAGATATTGAGACAGCTTTGGAACTGACCTTTACCCCCTTCCCATCAGCTGATCTACAAAGCCCACAGCAGAGAGGATATGGCTAAGGTCTCTACCACGCTGGACTCTGTGGATATCCAGAGAGCCAAATGGGCCCAGCAGCTGACCAATAAGGCAAGTCCAGATTTGCTATTACCACTTCACTTCTGTTATTAAGCCATTCTATGAGTGTATTTATGACTTATTTATTTTATAAATAATTTTATTTAATAATATTGTATTTTCTCTGCAGTACAAGTACACAGACCTGGCATCTAAGGAGAGATGCCACTACACCCCAGAAATGGAAACTCCGACCATGGGCCATGCTAGGCTGATGAAGGTGGTCTACAGTGATGTGAGTCTTCCTCATGTTTTCTCCCTTATCATTACACTGTGAGGGTGTCCATGCTGTTTATCAGTTGGCTATCTCATAACCCCTCAGCACTGAGGATGTGTATTTTCATTCCTCTAAAAGAATCCTTGTTGTAATGTATTGCATTGATGTTTTTTTCCCATAGAACAAATACAAAGAACAGTATGAGAAGATGAAGTACAGGTACACTGCCATCGCCGATACACCCATCCTGATCCGTGCCAAGAAAGCCTACCTCCAATCCAGCGATGTGAGTATGCTCATTGAATAGCCTCCATAAGGAGCAATGATATTGATGTCAGTGTCATGAACCAGGGATATCAAACGAAACACGTTTTAAAATAGTTTTCCCTCCAGTGGTCTTCTTTAAGGTTAGACTGATATATTGGTTTTATATTGCGTTGATATCAGCCTTTCAATAAATTCAGATATCAGCCTATCAATGCCAATATGAAAGAGGTCAGGATATGATTTAATTTAACCATCTTTAGTCAGTCTATAAAAACTGCAGTGCAACCTGCCTCACCCTGCCTTAACCAACCCAAGAATTTCATTAGCATGATTTTTAATGAGAGTTTAGTGTTCCATATGATGTTTCAGAGGCTTTTCCACACTGCAAAAAAAAAAAAAAAATCCTGAGGGAACATTGATAGCTGGGAATTTAGGGTATTTTTTAGAGATGCAAATTAGCAATTTTAAATATAAAGAATATCAGCACAAAATATCAGATATCAGCAACTTCAGTCCAATTATATCAGTATCAGTAAGTGCCTTAAAAAAAACCCACATCGGTCGAAACCTTTCTAGCTATAGTTAATAGTACTGGTGAATAATAAGTGATAGTTGATAGATGCTGTATTTTGTAGTTGGTATCTCTCTGATACATGTTGTTTTTCATGTCTTCAGTTGCGCTACAAAGAGACCTTCGAACTGTCCAAGGGACACTACCACACAGTCAAAGACGCTCTGGATATCATCTTGCATCGCAGGGTCACCGATGACATCAGTGAGGTCAGCATTTGAAATGAGCTGTCTGATTATTTGTAAAAACCTTATTCTGCTCCTCTCTGTTGATACAATATAAAAAAAATATAGATTGTGATGATCTCCAAAGTACATCTCTCTCTCAGGTGAAATACAGGGAGAAGTACATTAACTCCCTGGGTACATGGCAGTCCATCCCTGACCGTCCTGAGTTCTTCTTCAGCAAGATTGCCAATGATAACGTCAGCAGTGTGAGTACTTGCATTGCATTAAAGACAAAAGACAAAATCAAAATAGTTACCCACACTAGGCAGCAGGACATATATTATTGACATACTGTCTAAAAACCCATTTTCCCATATGTTTAGGTCAAGTACAAGCAGGACCTGGAATGGCTGAGGGGTATTGGCTGCTTCGCATGGGACACACCTGACATGGTGCAGGCTGAGAGGAACAAGAAACTGTACAGTGAGGTAAAGGATCTATAATGTTGTAATAATAATCCTATGCTTATGTGATAGCATATAAAGTACCATATACTATCTATAACATAGTGTAAGATCATATCATGAAATCTTAAATGGAGTGGTGTATTTTGTATATTTTCCTAATAAGGCTTTATTTTCTTGGTAACAGAGACTGTACAAAGCCTCCTTTGAGAAGAACAGAGGCAACTTCAAGTACACCTGCGACACTCCATTCTTCCAGGCCGTCAAGAATGCCTCAGTGCTCATCAACGATGTAAGTCACTTCACTTTCTCAACCCAAATAACTGAGAAATTGTTGTTTGTAAAATAAATATACCTGTAAATAAATAAATAGTGGAATTGTTTTTGTAAACTAGATTTCACTTTAATCATTAAGCTTGCTTTCTCTGTCTCTGTGCATCTCAATTGGATTCTCAGTTGTTAAGGTAAAAGACCATGAATTTGTAGTATTACTTAATCATTTGCTTATAATATTTGTGACCTTTTCTTTTTAGGTATAACCATAATGCGGACTGTGGTCAAATTTCTTGTTGTTGTTTTTTCTCATTGTTCTTTGTATCATATACTTTTGACTGTACTTTTTCCCCTGGAAAAGTCTCATCACATCAAAGCGTACATCCTTTTCTGGGCATTTGTCTAACTCCCTTTTGACCTTGTGAGCAGAGGACCTATAGATCTACCTATGAGAACAACAAGAATAAGTTCACCATTACTACAGATGATCCTAGGTACCAATTGGCCAGGGAGAACAGAAAGATGAGCCAGGTAAAAGCTCTGGTTGGGTTGTGCAACTGGCCTGCCTCCTCCGCTGTCTCCTCAAGTCCAGTCTTCCAGGCGTCTGATCCTGGTGCATGATGTCACCAACAGACCTACAGGAGGTCATTGTCGCATGACTATGGCGTTACTCTCTCTCTCTCTCTCTCTCTCTCTCTCTTTCTCTCTTTCTCTCTCTCTCTCTCTCTCTCTCTCTCTCTCTCTCTCTCTCTCTCTCTCTCTCTCTCTCCAACTCTTTCTCTGTTTGGTCTGAGTCTTTCGTTTTTATCACCCTCACTCTTGCGGTTGCCAGTCTTTATCTCTCTCAGCAGGTTGGAGTTTTTAGGATATCAGGGAATTTTAGGAAACTTTACAGGAGTAACCAGCATGTATTGTACAACTGCCAAGCGCAATATTTCGGCGAGGATTGATAGTGTTGTTGATCAGTACAGACACACAGACACACACACCTCAAGCAGTTGCCTAACTATAAAGGCAGGAGTCTGTGTGTATGTGTGTCTTTCACATATCCCGAGAACCGTTCATCCGATCGACTTCATACTTGGTGGGTGTATTGGTTGTGGCCCAAGGAAGCGCAGTGTCAAATGTGAAGTTGTTTGGATGAGCGGTTCTCGAGAAAGCACTTAGTTTAGATCCAGGCGCAGCGTCAGAGGGAATGTGAAGCTGCGCCTGGATCTAAACTAAGTGCTTTCACGAGAACCGCTCA
>CABFOS010026592.1:0-22362 GCA_900660315.1 Diretmoides pauciradiatus
CATTACATTGTGTCGTTGTTGTTTTGTTGTTGTTTATCATTGCAAAAGCAATTTCTACTACTAATTCTAATGCTAGCGTTGAGTATGATGCTTGTGATGCCCCAGAGAAGCAGCAGGCCTGCCGTGGTGGTGCCAGTGGTGTTAATGGGGCAGGAATGCAGGACGTGTGCTTTCCCACGCTGTTAGTTTTCTTCTGCCGGGTGCGTCTGAGACAAGGCTCTGGGCTGGCTAGGCTCAGCTAATGCAGCCAGAGTGCAGACAAATGGAAAGTGACACTTGTGTGTGTAGAATGGTATTTGTGGTGACGCTTTGACTACAGATAATAAAGTGTTCGCCCTGAGGTGATTTCGCCCGGCAAGCACCCCCAATGAAACTCACTTACTCGGAGAGGGAGACGAAGGTGACAGAGAGGGGGATGAAGAGAGAGAAGAGCACAGAGAAAGCAAAAATATAGGAAGGAGGTTAAGAGACAGAGGACGGTATAAGAGGGAAAGCAGAGAGAAGATGAAGAGACCTCTTTAAGAGAAAATCAACTCATGGTCAATACAAGATTTACAAGTTGGTTATTTCATTGCTTTTTGAATCAGAGAATGTGTATGCATTGTTGTGGGGGTGGGTTTTAGAAGTCCAAGACCTCATCATTGCAAATTAGGAGAATTCCCTCTTTGATTCCACATCTATTCTCCTACTATCACCTTCCTTGGCATCCAAAATCACAAAAATAAAATGTACTGGGAAACTAGATCATTTGTAAGCTATGAAACATACAGTATAAAGCTTATTTACATTTAGGGACCATTAATGGATAACAATATAGTAGCTACTAAAGAGAAGTGATGTCAGGTTCAGCTGCAGGGCAGAAGGTTTGGATCAGCTGTAGCGAGCAGGATCAGTGTGTCTGCGTTCGTGTGCCTGTGTCTGTGTTTCTGTCTGTTCTGTCTGAACATGTGTACAGAGGCCAGACCATGTGTACAGAGGAGTCCTTCAGGATCAATCAATTCTCAGTAATTTCCCCTACAGCCCATAAAAGCCAGGTCTGTCTGGAAGGAGCATGAGGTTGCCACATCAAACCAGCTAATTAATTTTCATGGCTGATTCAGTAACATCTGGCTTTAGAGATAAATTCTAACAAGAAAATGTAAACACGACGGTAGCCTAGCTGTATTATAGTTCATATTTCTTGGGAGGAAATCTTTATAATAGACATCTAATTAGCCTTTTGGATCACATACATTGTCCACTATCACGTGGTACACATATGTGAAAGTGCATGCAATTGAAATCAAATTAATAGCCAAACACATTGTCTACATCAATAGAAACCGTTTTTTGGGGGTAAATCGTAATCCTTATCTGTAACCGTGGACCTTATCTCTGTCTCAGCGTACTCTATTAACCGCACACGCAGACTTTTCCACTGCAGGTTAGCTAAATGACCTCATGCTGCAGACTGGGTGAGGAGGAAGCCCAAATTAGGCTCTCAATTTTGTATTTCTTCCATCTGCTTGTGCAGGAAATAGATTGATTAAATCTTAGATGAGATTGGCTGTAATGAAATAAAAGATTAGATTTGGGAGTCATGTCCAAGTTTTTTTTTAATCTCTTTTAATGACTAAATCCATTTTTGACATTGTGCCATGTCTGTGTGGCTGTGAAGGATCAGCGTGCAGATTGCTTTAACATTCTTATTATCCTTTTTGCTATTTGCAAAACATGTCGGTGGCTTAGAAGCCGATGTGTGATTGCAGTATGGTGCCCCCTATTGAAACACAATTGTTGAGATTCAGTTGAGAAAATTAATTATTTTCACTCTGAAATTGTGTGTCCTGTTGATACCAGGATTAACAATATGTGATTGCTAAACATGGGTTCTTGAGCATTTAAGTTTGTTTTTTTTACAGTTGTAATGTGTGTATAAAATACAGCTGCAGAAGATTGACTTTTTATTAATCCCTGTGGGTAAATTTGATTTTTGATTCTGTATTTTTGATTCATTCCAAAAACACAATCTACAAGTCAGCCTCTTCAACAATAGACGTGAAAAGAAAAATGTAGATGCCTTTAGTGAAGACGAGGAAAGGTTAGGAGAAGAATACATTTCCATTGTCCTACAGATATGCATTAGTTTGATGATTATGATGACACAAGCAACAGTGAAAGCAGACAGCTCTATCCTTTGAGAAATCATTGCGGTTTGATTTTTATCTTTGCAATTATAGATAGCATAGCCCTGACAAATAATTGCCTCCATCTTTTCCTGTGTTGTTGCTCAGAAAATCAACCTTGAGATGAACCGAGGGAGATGAGTGTTCCTAAAAATGGCTTTTCTGATATCAAGCAAGCAGCAGGGTTCTCTTCCCTCCCCACGTGCACTTGAATTGATTAGTACTCTGGCTGAGGGCATATTCAACATGTCTGCCCCCTGCAAGGCTGCTCTACCCTGTTGATCACTGGCTCATACACGTGCTTCCTCTGCTCCCTCGCTCTCTCTCTCCTCAGGAAGCTCCTGTGGGGCACTGAGGCTTTGATTGACTGTCGGCCGAGTCCACAGGACACCTCTATTATTATCATCTCTACCTCGGCAGAGGGGAGGGGGGCACTGTCCAGGGGGTCTGGCCAACAGCCCCTGCTTTGTGTGCCCAATAGTCAATTAGAGGCAGTGCACCGCCGGAGACGAGTGGGATGCAGGGTTAATTGCAGAGGACCAAACAGCTGGCTCTATCTGGTCCATTGTGTTTGCAGCAGTTGTCACGGCAATTGAGGCCTGGCTGTAATCGCTGACTAATCATCCCTGTGCCAGATGACACCTCCATTAGCACAAGGCAGGTATTGTTCAGGACGCGAAGCTGCCTCTGGCTTCCCCCCCGCCTGCCCGTCCTTTTACAGCCCCGCTTTTGTCTGGCTTGCGAACAGAGGTGGGGAGAGGATGTCATAGACCCTGATCCTATCTGCAAAGAGCTAAACAATAGGCACAGGTCAAGGGTTCCTCCATGGAACAATGCATTCAAATCTGTCCATTCTCAAACGCAATACATATAACAAGTCATACTTTTCCCAAACTGAGGGATTCAGACATGGTGGATTTGAAGACTATTTTAGCCATTCATTATTAAGTAACTTCATAACTATGAGGTGGAAGCAGCCAAGTGTCTCTCGGTGGTGGATGGATTTAATGTGCAAAAGATTGGAATAATGGAAAGCTTGGAAAGTTGGAAAACTGGAAAGTAAAGCTTGGCCTAGAACCCCTGTGCTCTTAGCGGCCTGTAGGTTGAAGGGACACACGGTGGGTTCTGGGGTCTGAACAGTGGATAATGTCCTCTGTGGGCTTGTTGACTGCTGACAGCTCATGCACATTTAACAGGGACTGTCTCTGGGGGGAAATCTCCCAGTGAACAAGGTTGATGTTGCACTAGAGCTGACCTCCTGTTTTCTTTCAACTGTTTGGGAATCTCTGCTCCTGTTGTTTGCCCCAACTTTGTCAAAGACAGTCTGTTTGTTTGGGCAAAGTTAACGTGCTTCATACACTCGTTGTTGTGTTGCAATTCAACCAAATGTTCTCTCTGTTCTTTTAAGCAAGCACTTTTTCTTCTGTTTATCCATGTAGATGGTCAGAGAGGATCAAAGCATGTGGCGAGTAGGATACAGGCTTGCAGCATGGAGCTGAGGGCTTTTTGACGTGTTGGCTTCACTAATAAGAAGAAAATTCTCCAACCTACTCATAATTTTAGAACACTTTGAGTGCTAATAAATGTGAGGAATGGCATTTCAGGCAGTTCTCTGACTTTTTCCTCTGCTTATTCATTTAAACCTCTAATTAAAATGCAAAGCATCCTCATGGTCCTCTGGATTTGGTTCTGCACTCTCACAGAGCCTCTGACTCCCTATCTCCTCTCTCCTGTTCTCCACTCTCTCACTACCCTCCTCCTTCCACCTCACCTAACTCCCTGCTCTCATACTTGCTCTGTCTGCCTTTGCTTCTTGTGATCAACACAATTTGACCTCTCGCTTGGAAGAAGTGCACAGAATTTAATGGATTTTTTACAGTCTAATCTAACCAGTTCCCTCTTTATTGCTGTTTTGCACCCAGTGGACCTCATCTTTACCAGGCCTCCTCCCCCACCTCTTCCACCCTCACACCACGAAAATTAGTTCATCAGAATTCAAAATGTACTGCTGGCTAATTAAAGGAGTGTTAATTGAGTGTTCAGAATTGGGTACCCCCTTCCCAAACACACACACACACACACACAAACATGCTTGCGTGCCCGCACACACACACACACACACGCAATCACAATGACGGCACAGGGTACGCCAAGGGCGTTGCGCTTCGGGAGTTTCATGCCAATCAAAAATTGAGAGAAAGGAGAGTAGACATCCTCCAAGTGAAATGGGATTTCTAGATCATATCGTGGCCCTCTGCAGCTCAGTCCAGCTCTGTGCTGCCATGTTATCCTATCCCAGCCTTGCTATCTCTCTCCAACCGCTGGAGAGTGTAACACTGCACAGATACCCTCTCTCACTGTGTGCATCGTGCTAATGAGGGGTGGCATTTAGAGATGTGCTGCTCTGACACATGGGCATTGTGTGCCAGGCACCGGGTGATTAAGGACGAAGGTCAGCCCATTAATTGCCTCCCTGCCATCCCCGCTCCCTGGTGCGTGATCTCTCAGAACTAATGCATGTGTTTGCCTGTGCTTTTATCTCATCACCTTTTCAATTCAATCATATGCCTTCTTGGTTTGTTTACCTTCCTTTCATGTGGAAGTTAAGTTTTTTAAGTTTTTTTACTGTTAGTCCAGGTTTCCCTGTTCATTTAAGCTGTTTCAAGTGTGCACAGGAGTGTTCATAGCCTCCTGCTCTCAGGAAGGGAAAAAGCATATTCTTCCATCCCCAGGGGAAATAATTAATCCTTACAAGGCTGTCGCATGTCGAAATGAAGCGAGTGTGAAGCATTTAGCCCAGGAGGCATTGCAGGCTGTCGCCCGCACAGGCACCTGTTGTTGTCCCTGCCCTACATTTCATGAGAGAGCACTGAGCAGAGGATAACAACATGCTCCACTGATGCTAAGTGAAACACACAACTGCAACTGCAGATCTGTGTGTGTGTGTGTGTGTGTGTGTGTGTGTGTGTGTGTGTGTGGTGGGGGGTGCCTTTTTCTGTTTTTACATACAGTATGTGTTTGCATGCATGACCACGCAAGAGTGTGTGTTTAGGTGCAGGAAATCCCCTACCCCTTGAGGAGGTGAGGGATCGCACAGGAGGCAGTGCTGGGTGCCTCAGAGGGTGTTTATCAGCAAGCACCATCTGTATGCTGCTGCTCATAGCTGTGATCTACTGCAGCCTGAACCAATAAGTCACACAGTGTGAGTCTAAAAAGAGACTTTCCTTTAACCTCCATGTCCTTACTTACGGACTTACTGCTCTGGAGATGAGGATACCCTGCACATCAAACACACAGTAGTGTGTATAACAGTGTGAGTTTGAGGGTGAATGTACTCCCCAGTTTGTGGTCATACTTACTGTAATCAACTTTGCTATAAAATTTATACCATGGAACTTTTTAAAGACGAAGCCGGAATCAGAAGCATCCAGATGCTCATTTGCCTCCTCCTCCTCCTCTTATTCCTTTATGCCTGTGGGTTCTAATAACCGGAAGCCTTTGTGGAGCTGAGATGGGTTTTGTAGGCCTGAAAGGCCTCTAATCCCTGTGGCCTGTGAAGTGTGAAACCCTTTGATGCCAGGTTGGTGTGCCAAAGGCTCTGCCTATTGACAAACAAGGGCCAAGCTGGGAAAAGACGGAGGGAGAGGGCTTTCTCCTCTGCAGAAGAAATGCAGGCTCAGGCGTGGAAAATATGGACTCAGTCAGTGAGAAGGAATAGAATTAGCCACCCTTTAATGAATTTCCTGGCTGTTTTTATAGTTTTTTTTTCATGTGGCAGTAATTAGGTGGAATGATGGGCATATTGCAGCTGGGGGGTTGTAGGGGTGGCAGGGCCCAGGCCCTTGATATGCCAAAGCTGAGTATCTCTCCTCATTTAGACCATGTGATGATCAAAGATGTTTTTTTGCCCTCATGTAAAGGAGATCAGAAAAAAATGCTGCCGTTCCATTTGCATGTGGACCAGCAATATGCTTTGAAATGAGCATGTTTTTCTCTTCTGAGCAAATGAAATAAGTCTTCTGTCAGTTTTCTACTGCAAGTCAGAACATCAAAGCAAATGGCACTGGTGTCACCAGCAAAGCCGTTTTCTCTCAGTCAGGTTGGTTAGATCCTAGATAGCCTGTCCTGGCCCTCTCAGCCCATTAGGATGGCACCAGGTTCACCCTGATTAAAACTCCAAAGTCAAGGCAAGTCTATTTTTACATAAAAGGGAGTGACAACGTTTGATTATAATTTAAAATATAATGCTTCTGATTTGATTTGTCTGTTTGCTGTCTGCAGGATGAACCAAATAGACGCTGCTTGGAAAATGTCTTGCAAATTTGGCTTTGGGAATTCACAGACATGGATGTGATATCTCCCCCCTCTGCTTTTAAATTCCCAATTTATTTCCTTTATGATATGGATCTTGTAGATTTAATCATTTTCACAGTTGGAGACCCATAGGATTGTAGAAATGAACTCCCCATGCTATCTGTAATGGGAGCAAAGAAATGAGAATTGTGACTGCTTGGCTGTGGAGTCTCTTTAAAATGACTTTGCAATCGGAAAGGAAATGGAGTGAATCCTAGTCACAGCCTGTACCCTGCAGACTCCGTAGGTCGCCAGGACATTTGCTGACGGCACGGTTATGGCAGTTAATTTTTGTGCGTTTTGTTAGCTTTTGCATAAAAATGTCATTTTTGAAGGGGTTGCAAGTCATTTGTGGCAGTTGATATATTGCTTGTAAATTGAGTTCTTTCCCCAACCCCCCACTTTTTTGTTGCACTGAGCTAAGTAGCCATGAAATTGCCTGAATAATGTCGTTTAAATCCAATCTTGCCGCGGCCCCTCACCTTCGTGCCCTACCCCCAAACAATGACACATGGTGGGCTTTTTAGAAATTGCCATTTTCCTGTTTGCCACCTCAATTCACAATGGCCAAGCCTTGGCTCATTGAACGTGGGCCATTGCAAGTCTGACTTACCTCTTGCGCTGTTGAATTAATTTTGAGATTGGGGTGGTTTCATATAGCAAGGCCCCTCCCTACAGTGCATATTATTTGCATATGAACCAAGGTTGGGTAGGACTGGCTTGTGGTGGGGCCAGTACCTGCCTTTTCTTTGTGGCATCATGTATTATTCTTTGTTTGTTTTTGTGAAACTGAAACTCTCATTAAATCTGTACTGAAGAAAGACGTGCACTAAAGATATGCACTATATGCACACTGAAGTCACCTTTTTGGTATTCTTCTTGTGTGTTCATATTTGTTGTTTTATAGCCACACACAGGCAAAACAATATTGTGGTTTGTCTTAAAGGGGGTATTGATTTGATTGATTTGCCCTATCTTGATAGGGAGTGTTTGGCAGGATAAATAAAGTTAAAATATCTGAGCCACTTTTCAATTATATTTTTAACCAAGTCTGTTCATAGTCGCACTCTAGCATCTTTGACTCGGCTCTGTTCTTATATAACCTATATATGCCTAACCGGGCTACTAATTCCCTTCAGATTAATTGTTCTTCTGCGGGGGTCTCTCTGAGTACTCCTGGGTTGAATAAATGTGGAAATTGCGTGGCCAAGGGTAAGACCCAGTAAGTGATGCCACTTATAAATCTCAAATGTGCCACTGCAATTAAATAAGCTTTTATGCCCTCCCCCTTTGTCCCTCCTTGCCTGGTATCCAAGGCTAACCCAATTCGATGCTAAAGAGAGTCCGAATTAATTTGACAACGCACTGATTTAACAGTGCCTAAGGTACCAGCTTTGACAGAATGAGTTTTTAAAAAGATCCATTTGTCTAGGGATGAACTTCCACAGGAGGGTGTTAAAATGAGATGGAAAGAATCCTCAAATGGAGGAGGGGAGCGTTGGAACATAAATGAATGTCAGTCTTGATTTACAATTTTCCCTTCAGTTTGGGTCAAGGCATTCTGCAGTGTGTATGCTGGTTACATCTTGTTTTATTCACATGCCATTGTGTAGCTGTATTTTCAATTTTGAAGGATCAAGGGAAAAAACACTGAAATATTTCAGTCCGCTTTACAGGTAATCACAGTAGTGCTAACAGTGTTTACTGCTGCAGCAGATTGAGGGGTTATTATGACTGATTGATTTGGCTTTGTTGCTGCCAGTGCTGTCGGCCTCTTAGCTATTTCTGGTAATAAAACTCCTGGTCTGGTGTATGTTCCTTTTCACACGTAGCCATCTATGTTTTAACCACATCCTTCACCTCACCAATACTTCTCCTTTTGTCTTGCAGGTGAGCTGGTGGTTCCCATGCATTCCCCTCGTTACCCCACTGTGGCTGAACTTGATGCCTATGCTCAGAAGACCGTCAACAACCCTTTGTCCATCAAGATCTTCCCCACTAACATCAGGGTTCCCCAGCACAAGCACCTTAACCGGACTGTGAATGGATATGACACCACAGGCCAGCGCTACAGCCCCTACCCACACCTCCACACCGGGGGCTACCAGGGCCTGCTAGCCATTGTCAAGGCCTCTTCCTCCACATCATTATCATCCTCCACCTTTGTCCCTTCAAAAGGTGTTCTCAAGAACTCTGAAGGCAGACGGACTAAGCTTTCTCCAGCCCACATAGCTGTCGCCCCGTACCCACCCCCTAGTAGTAGCACTTTAGCCAATGGCCATGGCCAAATGGTATACCACACTGGGCCATCAAAGCCTCCAGAAGGTCCCGGGCTGTCAGTCCCTCCTAATGTCACTGTAGCTGGCTCAGTGATTCCTGTCACAGGCGGCCGAGGCCTGGCTCTGCCCGCACAGTCCAACCTCCCCTCCATCCAGAGCATCATCTACCAGATCAACCAGCATTGCCAGGCTCAAGCTCTGCAGCAGGTGTGCCAAGGGGCTGCCACTGTACCATCGAATCCTAGCCCCACCAAGCAGGGCACAACGGTCATGGGGGTCTCTTCTGGCTCCTCAGGTGGAGGCTATGTGGTAGGAATGGGTCCTCAGGCTAGCGTGGTATATACAGGGGCAGGGCTGCCAGCTCAGAGTGCAGAGGCAATGAAGACTGGGATATACCCAGACAGCATGGACTACATCCTGTGGCAGAAACAACAACAACAGCAACAGCATCATCAACAACAACAGCAACAGCAGCAACAGGCTGTGCTACGCATGTACAGTGGAGGCAGTGGAGGAGGGGGGGCAATCAGCAAGTCCCCTGAAACCTGCGTTCCAGGGGGAGGGATTATGGCTGCCCAAATCTCCTCCTCTTCCTCCAGACCGTACCACCTGACAGCGAGTGCCAGTGGAGGAGGCGGCCTGGACAAAGTTAGCTCTTCCCCTTTGAACTGTGTTGGTATGCATGGTAATTTCTCAGTGGGTCAATACTTTGCCCCGCCTTGGAACAGTGTGCTGGTGACCCCTGACAGTGACTGCTACAACCCCCATGAGCTTTTGGGGACCTCCACAGGAGGGCCAGCCACCGGGCACAGAGAGATGGGCTATCCCCACCACCATCACCATTACCACCATCATCATCACCACCCTGCTATAGACAGCGGGGGAGGCCTATGCTGTAGCCTGCCCAGCAAGAGCGTGTGCAACACCTCTGTGCTGAGCAGCAGCTTGCAGTCTCTGGAGTACCTGATCAACGACATCCACCCACCCTGCATCAAGGAGCAGATGCTGGGCAAAGGCTACGAGACTGTGTCTGTGCCACGTCTGTTAGACCACCAGCATGCACACATCCGCCTCCCCGTTTACAGATAGAGGGGGAAGAAGAGGAGGAAAAGAATATTGTGAATTGTGAATTTGTGAACAAAATCAAAGTTAAAGAACAGAGATGTTTTTTGGGGTACAGATTTGATGAGATTGGCACCGCTTTAACTTTTGTGGGAGCTGAGAGGAGAGCACTACCTGTGCTGTGTGAACCTAGGTTTGGAGGTTTTGAAGCAGGCTGTGGGAACCCCAGAGCTGATAGGTGGGAGTGAAAAGGGATTTCAAGATTCTCCAGATGTTCCATTGTGTGGTTTGCCAATAGGAATTTTGGATTGATTTATTTTTTCTTCTGTTGTTTTTGTTGTTTTACTTGCCTGAACTTTCTGATGAGAATCATAGCTTGACGTGAAGTGCATACGCCACCTGTATTCCCCTTCCAAATACTAAGGATGAAGCTACTGCGTTGGTTGTCACTGAGAAGGTCTCAAAGGGCCAAAGTTTAGGGCTGCTCTCTACATCCAAAACTCTGTAACAGTACATAATAATACATAATACACATGCACAGAAGGATGAACACACATACACACACACATACATGTATACATGCACACACACAAACACAAATGTACTGATACATGAGTAAATGAAAATTATAGGCAGTACTTGGGTGTAACGTGCAAGGATCATGTTGAATTAAAAGGATAGTACAATATTAGTTATTATTGCTGTTATAATTGAAACATAAATTGCACTGCTTGGAATCTTGTTAACTTTGAAGTTTGGAATTGGGTAGTTTGGATATGATATATTTAAGAAACTTGAAAAACTTGAACCTATTTTTTGTTGTTTTATATATTTGTAGGTATATTATATGCATTGGCTGCTATGGGGAAAAGTGTCTCAAATGCTTTTTTTATTATTCCATTTTTGTTTTTCTGATTTAAGTTTTCTTCCTCAAGCTGATGTGCAGTTTCTTATGTCCTGGTGTAAGGCATAGTCGCTGCTTTGGTTCTGTAAGAACCAGGTCGGAGAGCTCTTTCCTAACCAACACTGGAATCTACAGTAAATCTTGAAACACTTATTAAAAAGAAAATGTTGCAAAAAAAACAAGAAAAGAAATGTTACAATGAAGAATGTGATTGGGAGGTTATCTACATAACCTTATGTGTATGTTTGTGCGTGTATGTGGCTGCGCGTGAGTGCATGCGCGTGTGTGTATTTTAGTTGGTATTTTTCAAAATCCTCAGACTTTTTAAGTGTGTCATGACAAGATTTCTACCACCAAGACTGAAAAACTGACTCACCAGTCCCTAAAACATCATATCTGACTAATGTACAGGAAATCCTGTCTGAAACCTGAAACATAGACTTGATTTGCTTTGTTCTATCGGAGGCTTTAGATATTCTCCCGAGCTGAAATAGAGATCTAGTTCTCACACGGCTCCTTTATAACGGTGGTTACAGCGATATATCCCCTTCCTCTGTCAGTGATATCATAATACAGCGAGAGGTGGGAACAAATGGTAGTCCTATTTTGGGGCCCCTACATGCCCTTAATCCTGCAAACAACAACAAAATGAAAACAATCATGCCCTGTCCTCTTGCGTCAGATGAGATGAGGTTCACTGTTTTTCCTTGTCCATTTCAGCCCATGGTTGAGCTTCATTTAGCCGGGCCAGTCTTAACTTGATGATTCAGAGCAGTGAAATATTTATTATGACTGTGAGATTCCCTTGAATGTACTGCACTTAAATTACTGCGATGTTTAATGCCTTGTGGGACTCAAGTGAAAGAGAAAAATTGGATCAGTGCAGCAGTCCTCTGGTCTTAAATTAGCATTTCTTTTGTCAGTCATATTTCAATGGTAAATTGAATTTATTAACTGGAGAGAGAGCCGGAGCTTTGTTGTGGAGAAATACTGGCATCAGTCTAGATTTATGAAGTGCAATTATTATGACTGTATTAACATTTTTCTCTGAGCTTACACCAAAAATGTAAACTACAGTTGTGAATACATTCCCAATGTACCGCATCCCTAATCCCCATCCTTTTTTGTTTTGAGGTGTAAAATAAATTTCTTTAAGAATATATTCAGAAGCCACATCTTGGCTTTGAAGTCTGTCATTATTTTAAACACATGTCCTCGAGAAATCAGTGGGAAATTGGGCCCTTGTTTCAGTAGCTCCATGACATCTAGAGTGGGGCATGTTTCTGTAGAAGGAGGTGTGATGTAGATTCTTTACTATCGCTATCAAACCTCTGGCATTGAGAAAACCTGCATTTAATCCAGCTTCTTTTAAATGTTTACACAAGGGCCATCCAAAGAAAAATCCCTTATAGCATTGTTGAAAAAACAAAATTACCCATGGATACATTCACTTAGATGTGACTCCGAACTCTAATCCTATTTTTTAGACACGTAGGATATGAGAAGCGGGACATATTTGTTCATTTGCGCTTCCTGATAGACCTGTTTTTCCCTTAAGACAACCCTAGCTTAATCTTAACTATGCGCCTTAAATGTGTGAGCTAACATGCGTCTGTCTTTGAAGGTGGAGATTTCAGTCTAAGGAATACCGAGCCCCCCGACTTAAATTTGCACAGTAAGCCTCCTTAACATTCCAGTGAAAATTTTTGATGTTGTTTCAACAGCTTAATACCCCGGCCACAGTTCTGATTCCAGCATATTTTCTGTCTTGTAGAAATATTTTGACAGATTTACAGATACATCCAGTCTCTAAATCCCCCCCGTTTGGCTTCTGCATCCAACCATTAAACCCTGTCACATGATGTTGAAGTGAAGAGGAGACACTTGAGGCAGTGGAGTCTCTGGTGTCTGGCCTTTCCCACCAGTGGAGGTCTGAGGCACCAGGCCTCTCCGCTAATGGGAATATAGGGTGACGCCTGAATGCTGGACACTGCCAGTGGAGAGTATTCATTCACTCAAAGGGTTGAAATCAACCCCTTTTCAAATAGCAGGGGATTTCCTATTAGGCACTGAGAGGAATCTGGCTATTTTGATTTGAGTTCAACAGAGCAAAAATGGAAAAGATAATACAAAATAACGACAAATTTTCCTATTTTTAAGCGGAAATGTTAAAATGAATTACCGTGCAGTTACGATAAATGGAAGGTGGGATTTTGATACTTTTAGCTTCGGTCATATTTTATACTGTACAGGCTCCAAACCGTCTGTCCCTCTGGTACTTTACACACATTAATGAGCTCCTATTGATGGGATGCATCCTACCCCCTGTAACTCTGGTCCATTCCACAATTCCCGATTTGGACAATGGATGCTGAGCCCATATTAGGATAATAGAATTAAATTTCGAATAGATTTGTGCCTGAGCCGATCTATGCAAGGCTCACTCAGCTGCAGACGCAGAGTGGCATATGGCATGTCATTATCTAAGCCCACCCTCCCCCTGTCCAGGGCCAACAGGGTTCAGCAGTGCTTAAACAAACTGAAGGTTAGGACTGGCTGGTGTTGGAGGGGAGGGGAGGGGGGGTTGCCGAATCACAGCGTCTCAGAGGGCCTCAGCACCACGCCATGGCGCCTGGGCTCTGAGGCCTGCTTTAAAAGCTGCACTGTGTTTGATCGAGGGGATTTGTTTTCTGTTGGATTATGCATGGTTGCGCCCTGCCTGGCTGAGGGGCCCTGTGCAATGTGACAGATCTAAAAAAAAAAAAAAAGAGGGCGAGAGATACAGGGAGGGATTTTGGGGTCAGAGAAGCCTCGAAGCATTAGTAATCAGGATAATTGCCACGTTCCTGGTGCTGGTTTCAGCTTCCCCTCTGGCTGTGTGGCCTCATATTCACATTGAATCTTGAGCTATAACGATATCTTCTTTCTCATTAAACAACTTATGGGAGACCCCATTGTGCCTCATTTCAGTAAACCGCAGTAAGCAAGTGCTCCATTTGTAATTTAGCTTAAGCAGCATTTCACACTTATTACCAATATTTTAGTTATTCTGTCCAAGAACATGTCGCTGTGGCCAGAAAATGTTGATTATTAACACATAACTCCCTCAAAGACTTTTCAAGGGCATGAGGATTCTCTGAGGGCAAAGTGTAAGGGAATTGACTTATACTGGTTGTAAAGATCCCTTAGCAAATCCCAGTAAGTCCATGTGGACCTTTACCCAGTGCAAAGGTCTAGTCCCATCTTATGCACCTTAAATACTGCGGCGAAGGGGGGAGAGGTGACAGACCGTTCACAAAGCAGGGTTAGTCCTTTCACCCTCAAAACACAGGGACAGGAGCGAAGAGACGGAAAGAAAAAATAAAGGCAGCTGCTCTCTCTGTAGAGTCTTGGCGCTGCCTATCTAACCTACAGATGACAGAGGGGAGGGGGGGGGTTGCTGTCCCCTCCACACTGCTTTGCTCAACCTCAGTCATGTCCCCTGGCTGCCCTTGGGCCCCTGGGGCTCTCATCTCAGAGTCCTTCCCAATATCCCTCCTTAATGTCCACTGCCGACTGGAGAAGATAAAGTCATGAGGATAGCCCATCTGGCTCCTACCTAGCAAGAAAATACTTTAATCAATAATTCAGATCCTGAAGAGGATTGTATAGTTGACTCACCCGCCTTATAGCTGCATTGCACAATATCTTTAAAGGATTTGTTGTGTTTTGCCAGAGTAAGAGCACGCTGTTACCTCTCTGTATACAGCTGGATGGGAAGTGTGTGAGTGCCATACAATTTACGTTATTTTTGGCATTATTTAAATACAACACAAAGTAAACTGCAGCACAGGTCAAAAAATATATCAGGTTCTGCTGAGGACCTTTTCCCAAAGGCACAGCCAAGAGCCTTTCTAAAACACAATGCAGCAGGTTATAGTTCCAGGAGCTTACAACATCATATTTCTCCAGTGTCACTATTATGTATATTCAGCTGAAAAAGCTCACGGCCTCCAAGTCTTCATCTGTTTTATGTGGTGGGTATATTGCTGTGTCCAATCTAAACACAAAAGTCTGGGGATTTTGCTTTTTGTTCCTGTTTCCTTTACTGTTTGTGTGGCTCAGAATGTTCCTGTGGACAAACAGGGCTGATTCCCGAATGATCTCAAATGCACCAACGCTGCCAAAGTCTGAGGGTGCCGCAACCTTGAGAAAATAATATATATGGAAATGGGAAATCTATAAAGCATCTCTCTTATTGTTCTCCCTGCAGTGTTGTATTTATGTTTAAAAATGATTTTGTCTCCTCAGGATGAAAAAATGTAAAGAATACCTTGCTTCTTTGGAAATGATGATAATATATGAATCTTAGATTTCGAAATAAGAAGTCTGAATATAAAAAAGCTGTAAAATCCTTTAGTCGTGGGGTTTTCAACTTTTGAATGTGCCTACAGCCAAGCATCCCAGTGATTGCTTACCTTCTACCCCTTTCCAGTTCTACAATCTCCCCCTAATCTCCCCACAACCACCATCTCCAATTTGCTGAAACTGCCACTGATCCCCCCCAATCCTCCCCCTCCAGCCCAACTACCATAGTAGATATTTTGTCTGTTCTCTGCTTTTTGTCAATCTCAGGACTGAAATTTCTTTATTTTAATGTAGATGGTTGGTTTTAATTTGACCTCTCCTCTCTTATGTAATATTGTTTGACATAAGTAAATAAAGCGGATGACTTCTATGCCTGTTCTATGTTGCTATACTGACCCACAGGAGATACCCCTCTCTCTCTCTATCACTCTCTCTCTATCTCTCTCTCTCTCTCTCTCTCTCTCTCTCTCTCTCTCTCTCTCTCTCTCTCTCTCTGTCTCTCTCTCTCCCTGAACTAGGCCCTATAGTAAGGAAGGTAAGCATATTAGTCTTAGGATACAGAAGCCTTACTGCACATCATGGCCATATGTTTCCCTCTACAATCCTGTTTTCACTTGACCCTTTTCACCTGTGTGGCAGAAAACTGTGGTATCACTGAGGCATCGCAGTTTATGAAGGATATATCTTTCTACTATCACTTTTTTTGGATTATCACCAAGCAAGAATTTTCTATGGGATGAAAGACAGGGAAGGATAAGGCAAAGAGGGAACAGCTCTCTTTGGATTGTGTAATGGATTTTTCCTAAATGAGGATTTGGAGAAACACTAAAAGCACGAATAACAAACCCATGGGAACATTTAAAGATGGGCTTAGATGGAGAGAGATAAAGCAAGCTGTTGATTAACTCTTATTACAGCCAGCTCACCAAGTGGAGGTGTCTTTCTATGAAACCTGGATACTCAAGCCATGCCTAGAGGGAAACAAGGCGGTCAGAATGATGATTTACCCATTCAAAACAGAGCCACTGATCTCTTTCTGCCTCTTACTGCCTCTCACTGCCCCACCTCCTCACCCCCGACACACAAAAATTACATTACTGTAAAAGTTTTCATTACATTTATAGCCGAATATGTCTATACTTTAATCTCAGGTTGTCAGAAGATTGACAAAGATTGGTTATTAAATTAGTATTACTAATACAATGTACTCTAGGCCTCCATTTACAGTACACAAGGTAGACTTACTGAATGGCAAGACATTCCCCACAGAATAGGGCCGCAACATGCACCCAACCTCTCCACCCACCTAAAACATCAGATAAGCCCTAGACTGATGAGCCAGCCGCCTCCAGCAGAGCGTGTGGAACTGGGAGACTGCACACTGATTTCATACACGCTCGCCCAGACAGAAAAAGGGCTCTGTGGAGCAGAAATGCTTCTCTTATTAGCAAAACTCATTCACCTGCACGCCACATTGAGTCCCTGGCAATTTCACAATAAATCATGAGAGATGCCTATGGAAGCCGGGCAGCCGGCAGCAGGCTGATGCTCTGCCATGGCCCTGCCCTCGCCTGTCAGTTTAGACACTCCGAATCATTTCAGGTTCAGCTACCTTGTCTCATCTTAGATGAACTGAAAGGTCATTTCACAAGCCTCGTAACCAATATGTCCCTGACTGTACCCTCCTCTCTCACTGCTCCTAATGGTTGTTCATTCCATTTAGAAATGTCACACCTTGGTGAAATATTTCACTGGTAGTGATGAAATGAATTTCAGGGAATTATTTCAAAGGCAGAAATAATTAGCACTGACTCTGGAGGATCCATCAACCTTTGAGAGATGGCTAGAACTGTTGCCTTTTAGGGCTCTCCCTACCTTTATCGTTTATTTGAAGAATGGTTCAGTGATGAGGCAAAAAGAGTTTTACAATCCACTTCTATTGGTAGTTTAAGTTAGTGAAATGATCAATGTATGTAGATATTGTGTTAGATCTGAGAGTGCCTTTGAAGTACAACCAATATTTTGAGATGTTTAATTCACTGAGCCATGCTGCTGGACACTGACTATCATACAGACGTCATCAGAAACTCTGGAGTGAATACAAGAATGAGTTGGCCCAAGTCCAACCCAATATCCGCTTGGGACTCAAACACCTAACTGGCTGGACAATAGATGAACAATTTGTGCTGCCAATGTCTAAGCTAGTGAGTTTACTTAAGATCTTTGCCTAAGACAGTCAACTTTCCCTTATGGTTGGTTACCAAATCAGGTCATAACATCAAAACATGATCAAAACATGATCGTACTTGGCTGTCATTTGTTTTGTTGAAACACATCCACCAGAAACACACACATGCTGCAAGCAAGAAATACATTTTGTTAACAGCTCACACTTCCTGTGCAAGTGTGCGGTTCCAGAGTTGCTGATGGTGGCCCGAGCCCTGCCCTACTTAAGAGGCTGCAAGGAGGAGGGCAGGCCAAGTTGTCAGCAGCGCTAGGTGCTCACTGCTTAGATAAACCTGGAGGATTAGTGGCCCAGTTAAAGTTGGGGCAAAGAGGATTAGCCTCTTCTCTGAGGTGGCGAGAGATTCCCTGTGTCCTTCAGCGCAGAGAGGAAGAGAAGGGGAGGGAGGGTGAGAGTGAAAGAGTGGGTGGGTGAGAGGTGAGGGGTGAGGCCCTGGTCACATCTTAAAGAGGAACAATAAAGGTGAGGAGTAATGATGAGGGGTGAACGGTAGTTAAATATTTCAGAAATTGTTGCCAGCTTGTGGTTTCATTAGGAAAGCAAAAGACCATAATTATTGGCCAGGTGTTACAGTGAAGTCAGTGAAACCTGGAGACCACAGAAAAATGAAATGTTTTATAGTTGTATTGAATTCTAATAAAAAATATTAAGCAGTAACTGAAGGAATAGACACTAACGTTATCTTCCTCCATCATTTGGCTTTCTATATGCAACGCTCTCAAAGCAGTAGAGGAATTTAGAGCTCTGCTGCCACCAGCAGGTCAGGAGAGGAACTGCAGATGGTAATTTATAGATGGAGACAGAATGGAGATCTAAAACACAGGGAAAAACAAGCAAATGGAAATTCTAGTGAAAAGTAATAGATTAATATATTCAAAGGCATATGGTGATATTTATACTACCATGGAGAAAACCATTTCCATCTTCGTTGTTAGAACACAAATGGAAAACTGTGTTGTTCAGACTAACAGAAAATGTAATTTCACACAAAAATCTGAGAAACGGTTTCTTCTTCTAATCCCTTCTTTTGATCTTCTTTTAATGGGTATTGTTTTCAGCATTTTCCCAAGTGCAGTGTATATTTTTGCTTAACTCACCGTGTCGGCATCATTTTACTTTCTCTCATGAAATCATACTTCTCATTGATGTCTTTTCACACAACTTCAAGGTCCTTTTTGGTAAGATGAGAATGTTCTGGGTGTTGTTGGATCAGTAAAAAAGATTAATCAGATCTCATATCTGCAATATACATCTGCACAAATACTGCAAGGGAGGATAATAACTTATTTTTTAAATAAATTCAGTTTATTTTATTGTAATGTGCAACAATATACATACATATAATATAAAAATTCATAGATATCACACTTGAATAAAGCAATGTAACTGCAGTGAACAATTATATCTGACCTTCAATGGAAATTAAAAATGAATTGTACTGTCTATCTGCTCTTCATCCAACTGTGTCATCTAATACAATAATACACATACATCCAAACATACAGTAGATACACATAAACAATAAGCTATATAGGGCAATGAGCCAAATGCAATGAAAACACTGCAGCAAATACGGGGAAGTACGTAACGGCAAGGCCTGAGAGTTGATTATGCAAATACCTCAGTTGCAAAGGAACAATAACACTGGAAATTCAAAGACAACCCCTAACATGGATGTCTATTGTCTTGCATATGCATATTTGCTTGACAACTATAACCTGCTCATCATGCCCATCTTGTTCGGAACAATGTCCTTGTATTTGTATAAAAATGCACACATCAGACATTGGCATAGTGCATTGTTTCAATTCAAGTGGTGCTTCCTGCACTGGCAGCTAAGCCCACTCCCATCCACTTCAAGACTTTCATAGCTATGAAACAATTTCCTTATTTAAATATGGATAATGTAGAAAGTACATTGTATAAAAAAAATATGTTTCCTGGTCCTGCACGCTGAATTCCTATGGTTTAAACAGTGAATTATCATAGTTTTAAACACTCAAATCAGCACATACAACAGAATCTAAACTCTATGGACATACAGTATATGGACCTTTTAAATAAAGCAGTAAGCAAATATAAGCTGAACTTTAATGCAAGAAAAATATGATTTATGATGCTTTCTTGAAGGAATAACTCAAATGCTGCAGTTGGCATTTTTATCTAAGCCTTTGTTTACAATACTAACACAAGGATAATTATGCTCATGCTCGCTGCTAGAACCCCATGGCTCTGTTTTCTGTAATACTATAATGAGACTGGCAGTGTGTTTGCTGAGATACGCTGACCTTCTTAAATCCCTGAGTGAGATATCTGAAATGCAGAGGAACAATATACTTTTATATTAAGACCCCTCTGCGCTACAGAAATTATTCTTAAAAACAAATGAACATCAACTCCAATTGCTATTTTCCAGGTGATGGATTGAGGGATTTTTCAAAAAGTTGTAGTTCCAGTGTGTTTTCTTTCCGTTTGCTCAATCCTCTATGGTATTATATTATCTATCCTAGTCAACTATACTTCTTCTGAACAAAAGGTAAATTGAGCTCCGTGCAATTGGCACACTTGACAGCCAAATTGTGCCTGGTATTGTGATCACACTGATCCTGGTGGCCCTCTGCAGTGCTAGTCCTCTGTATACGGCCCGTGCCTGGGAGTCAAGGGCTCCATCTCTATCACCAGATCACGAGGCCGGGGACCCTTACTCAGCTCCACCGCCCGCGGGACCACTGTGGACCAGCGATCTGGAAGGGAATGAAAACAATAAGGCCTGTGCTTTTCTTTCATCTGTATGAATGAATGAATGCATTTATTCTACAGTATATCTCACCCCTCCTCAGGCCTCTGACAGTCTGCTGTACCCCGTTGACTTGGCAGGTCTCATTCTTGCCTGGATCCTCATTGATTATCCCCAGGTTCTGATTCCAGTGGCACCAGTTGACCTCATCCACCCTAACATGACAGCAGGGGCTTGATAGTTTTCCATACAGTGCCGCTGGCGCTGTTGACAGGCATTCAGTGATGAGGAGTCATATAACGTACCTGAAGCACCAGCGTCGGTCGGGGGTGCCATCCCAGTTCTTTCCCACAGTCACCATCTCCCCGACCCGAAAAGACTTGCGAAGGCAGACTGGGAAGGAGCGTTCAATGTCCAGGATGGTCGTTGCCCACTTTGATTATATGTCAATTAAAAAAGTTTAACAAGAGAATTTAGAGTGGATTGCATCAACTAGCATTAACTTTTAAACTGGAATAAATCCATAATCATAGTAAATCAATAAATTCTGTTGCACCTAGATTAACTGTAACTCTGTTGCTCAAAAACTTTAAATTAAATATTGATTAGGGGTTAACTTTAATCTGACAGTAGCCTAATACTTAGTCATAGCAGCATGTTTGAGGTAGATGGAGAGTTCCTTAGGGACAGACTCAAACCGGTACAGCTTAATGAAAAAAAGCTTTTGTTTTCATATTCTTCCACCAGGTTTTGAGTTGGGATCGTCTCTCATCTCCTCACTCCTGCTGATCTATTAAAGGCTTTGGCCAGTTGAAGCCATGCATCGTCCTTTTTCTTGATGGTGGTACTGTATCTGTTTCCTTGTCCTTCAGAATCAAAATGCTCTTAACACGACAAAGATTTTTATCAAAAGAAGAGAAATTTAAACTTTTGGCAAAGCTGATGTTAGTTTGTTAGCCTACTTATTAAGATAACATAGCAGAGTGGGACAGCAATGTTACGTTTGTCTTGAAGATCAAACAACAACAAAAGAACATATTTTTAAATCAAATACAATTTTTTAGTTGAGATTATTTTGTATTATTATTTTTTTCTTGGTGCCAAAATGCCCATCCTTGATTTATTTTGGTAACTGACTAATAATCATGGTGTAAAAAAAATCATAAGAATCTATAGGTTTAAATCATATATCTTAGATGTATTAAACTACTTTACTTATTTTACTAAACTCTGATTATCACTATGTTTTAGATCAGATTAAACTGTGTTGGAGAAACCCAGCTGTAGAGTATTAGATTACAATTTCTACTGCATTTTCTCTGCCCACCACAAATAGTTACTCCACGCTCACCTGAAGCTTCCAGATCTTCTTGCTCTCCTTTGACACCTGCCCCACTGTCTCCCCCATCAGCGCGATCAACATGTTGAGCAGCAACACAAAGGTAAGGATGATGTAGGTAACCACTAGGATCAGGAAGACCGCTGGATACCTGGCGCTGTGGATCATGTCCAGTTCTCCCATCCCAATGGTCAGCTTGAACAGGTCCAGTAGAAAGACACTGAAGGTGTCTGCGTCCCTGCACTGGGGGTAGGTGGGGCAGCCGCCTTCACACACTGTTCCTGGTGCAGGACATGCTGTCAGTAGTGACACCAGGGCTGGGGGACACGAGTAGATGAAAACATAGGAGAGGGTGGGTTATGTACTCCACGAGCAGCTACGTAATGCTGAGATACATCTGTAAAGTAAGGCGACCTTTGGCCTACCTGATGCATATCCAATCATGAAGAGCACGTACACTAGCAGAAATCTGAAAAGGTCTTTGAAAAGAATCTGAGAGAAAAAAGAGCATTGTAATGCATATGTTTGTCAATGTGTTTCACTTTGTCGTCTTTGCTCCGGGATCTTACCTTCTGTATCATGATGCTGTAGGTGCCAGTGAGCTTCAGGCCTCTGGTGAAGTAAAGTGTGTTCATCCACCCCAGGACAAGAGCAAACACCATCACAGACACATATGCCTCAATGCCAGACAGGTACAGAGCAGCAGTGACTATCACTAGCACAGAGTAGATGAAGCTAGAGAAGAGAGAGAGAGAGAGAGAGAGAGAGAGAGAGAGAGAGAGAGCAGAGAAAGAGGAGAGAGAGGAGAGAGAGAGAGAGAGAGAGGTTGCGTGTGTGTATGGTGTCATGAGACGGCCTGTCTTAGGCGGTGCTTGTATGACACCCTCAGCGTTAGTCATGGGGAAGATGATTAATAGTGTAAATATACTGC
>CABFOS010026594.1:0-16432 GCA_900660315.1 Diretmoides pauciradiatus
GCTCGACTCTACTCATCTGTTGTCCCCCGGTGGTGGAACGAGTTACCAAACTCTATCAGATCTGCCCAGTCTCTTTCCATCTTCAAAAAAAGACTCAAGACCCAGCTCTTTCATGAGTACCTCCGCACTTGATGCACTTATCGAAAGGCCCCTGATTATACTTCTTCGCACTGATACACTTACCTTACTTTTCACTAACTTGACTCTTCCTCTTTTTGTCCCTGGTATGGGACTGTGATGCGCTTATCTTACTAACTATTGGCACTTCCACCATAATACAAAAAAAAAAATAAAAAAAAAAAATAAAAAGTTTCCTGTTGACTCTTTTGTTCTAGTGGACTCAAGCTGGCCTCATGGCTCTTGCCCTTGTTGTTGTCCTCTAATTGTATTCTTGCTTGTGCTTTATGATCCCTAATGTACGTCGCTTTGGATAAAAGCATCTGCTAAATAACATTGTAACATTGTAACATTGTAACAAGATACCAGAGGATTGCTATGAGGCTAATATAAAAAAATGACCACCACCCCTAGGGTTCACTAACGTTTAAGAATGACTAAAGGCACTAAAAGTTGTGAAAATTTAACAATTCCTTTCATGAGTAAAAGTAATTCTATTTTTGCCAAAGCATGTTTCAGTAGTGACAATGTTTTAGTTGCCAGATGACATATTCTGTCCTTATTTGCTTAACCCTAACTGATAACATGCCTTATAGTCATTCTAATTCTTTTAAAAGGTTTGGTGTTCTCAACCTATCTTTTTTTGTATTTTGCTACTTTGTTTAATATCAGCATTATTTGTATGTTTAAAATACTTTGTATGTTTGAAGTATCAATCTATCGTCATGACTGAAACATTGCCATTAAGTTTCCATTTTATCCACCTGTGTTGGCTGGTTGTATTTACTACCTCTCACTAGTTACAGCAGGTTTGCTGCAAACTTACTGAATTGTTGTCTAAATTAGTCTTGGCAAAGATGTAAAGTTCACTAGAAGTTTGTGATAAAACTTATCTATATTTAAAACTTGCGGAAATATTTCTGAAAATTTTGGTCAATGTTTGTTGGAAGGCTAACTTCATATAGGCAAACTTGCGTAACTCATAACACATGATTAGAAAGATGACATTGTACAAGTAAAAATATTAAGCTCAACATGTTTTATTTCACCCTTTATTTAAACAGAACATCACCCCATTGGGGATTTAAAAAATTGATTACAAAGTAGGACCTTGCCAAGTGGCAAGAATGAACAGCCTTCACTAAAGCTCAGTATACAAACAACACAGTAACAAGAGTCAACATGCATAATAGTAAAAAACCACATACCATCTGATGGGGGACGTATATATAGAAATCATTGCCTACTTTATATTAAGGACTTTATATTATAAAACAAATCCAAATTTTGCAATACTTTTTATAAGGTGACAATTTGAGTAACCCAATATAGAAATGCAACATTTATGCTCATAAAGTGCTAAAATGTACACGACAAAATACATACTCCAGTAGTAAGCTATTGCTAATATTAACCCCATTGTGGAAGGCTTACTAGGGATTTCTGCCGATTTTGTCTAGATTCAATTTGCAATTTTTAGGTCAGAAGTGCTTTATGTTGTCTTATTGCATTTGTGACCGGCCTCATGGTTTAGGGCTAATGGTTTTAATATGGGCTAATGGTTTTAATATGCCTAATAGTTTTAATATGGTCAAATGTGGGTTCATTTGACATTAAATGTTCTGGCAAACCTTAAAACTTGAGATAAAATAGACAATCTTTGTGTTTTTCTAAAACTCTTTGGCCACATGATACATAATGAACAAAACAGTGTGTTGTAAATATACACTATATATATATATATATATGATAAGGCTGTACAGTACAAGAGTAATACAGGTACAAATCACATAATCACACATGTATAAAAAGATGCATGTTGGTTTCTGAATGCATCCTGTTTGTTTTGTGCAATTAGTCTTTGGAAAATGACTATAACTATATTTTAAAGGCAACATTACCACTCCATGAGGTATTTGTAACATAGTAAGTAGATTATACACCCATTTGATGTTCAGCGGTACTTGACATTTGAGTGAGAACATCTTTCCAGTGAAATTAAAGGGAACAGTATGGTCACTCATTAGTAGGAATCTCTTTGTACACCAGAGAATGTAGGCTCAGTACAAAACATTCAGTAAATAACCGCAGGGCTCGTCATTTTCTACAAATGTCTCTTCTTTATTGAGCAGTTTCTAATGAATTGAAGGAGGTAAAATTTGTATTGTGAAAATGAAACTTTATTGATAAATTTTCATATCTTCCCCTGCAAGTTTCCTCATTCCTCCCAGGGGAAAACATGAGCCAATTGTAAACTACAGCTTTTCATGTACAAATAGAAAATACCAATACAGTACAAAATGTGCCAGTGGAGGAAAGGAATGGGTGAGGGGGAGGAGAGGGGGAAGGAAATGAGGGGGATGTCTGGCATTCTGTCTCTCTGTAATTGTTAATTAAATTAAATTAATTTATTTATCAAGTTAACAAATGGCAGCTTTACCTCTGGAGCACATCCCACTGGGGGGAATGTTATAACGGTGGCACAGTGGGCGATTGAGGCAGTCTCACTGCTGCTGTTCACAATAAAATGGAGAATATAACGTAGTGAAAAGAACAGAAAGACAACAATAGTTTTCATTAACGATTCCATGTGCTATTCGTTTTTTTTTTAGTTTTTTTTTTTTTTACCACAGCACAGTCACCAGAGCGTTCTCATTCTCAAGACCCAATTTCCGACCAGTTCAATCAGCCACTTCCCTCCTCTGTACCCAGGTGCTCTCTAAATATATAGATATTCACATTTTAGGTAGGATTTTTCATACAACTCCCATAATCCTCTTATTCTCTGTGACGCGATGGCAGCACGTACTCCTGGGTTCTTAATCTGTTAGTTTGCGTGGAC
Source organism: Diretmoides pauciradiatus (assembly GCA_900660315.1). Lineage (NCBI taxonomy): Eukaryota > Metazoa > Chordata > Actinopteri > Trachichthyiformes > Diretmidae > Diretmoides > Diretmoides pauciradiatus. Next base: position 2,960 of record CABFOS010026594.1, read on the forward strand.
TGCTGCAATACAGTGATGTATGACAATATATAGCTAGATATTTTGGTGACAGTAAAACACCTACTCATACATTTTATAAAAAATGACATTGTTGTATATGCAATGCTTATGTATGTATGTAATGTGTTAGAAGCTATCTTTGCCAATGGTTCCTTTTCTGATGCTAACTAGCAAGCCACGTAGCATTACTCTTATTGTATGCTCCATAGAAGAGATGGAGCCAGAGAGCAGAGATCACATTAAAATAAACTGCTAATTTAGGTCTGTATTTCATCACCACAGAAGCATCGTGGGGCTGTACAGAATCTGTTCTTGTTGTCCAACCTCTGCTTTACAGACAAACAAAGATGTCTGCCTCCAATCCCCATTTTCTCTCTCTCTTTCCGAGTCTCCTTAGCAGCTGGCCGTGTCCAGTAGCTGCTTGGACACGGAAGGAGCTCTGTTATCAGAGCAGGTATTCCTGTCTTCCATTGCTCTGGGTGCTGCCACCGTTGCTTTGGCCTGCTTGCGATTGATCTTGAACACGTCCCACCTCTCAGAAAGCAGACCCTTGTTGAAAATGATCGAGGACAACCAGGAGAAAAGCAGGATGGACAACAGTGAGGTGACCATGATCGTGGTGCGGAAGGGGAAGTACTGTGTGAGCTTCCCCTCAGCGTCCAGCCGGCAGCCGGGGAATTGGATGGCAGGCGGGAGGCCAATCAGGGGCTCGCCACTCAGGAGCCTCAGGATAATTCCCAGCATGTAGCCCACAGAGGCCCCATAGCCATTAGATATCTTGAAGAACAGGATGCAGACCAGCTGAGGGAACATGATAGTATAGGACATGTCCACACCCACAAGCCAGAAGACCAGGACGCTGCTGTCCAGGAAGGTGAGGGCAGTGCCAAAGAGACCCACCACCACCACTGAGATACGGATCACCCACTGCATCTCACGGTCTGATGCCTAGGAGCAAGGGAGAGACAGAAAATGAGAGAAAGAAAATATGTTATCTGGAAGACTACACCTTGCCATGTGGCAAAAGAATCTAAGGATCCTGAAGATCGTCTGCACTTGATGCCTCCTGGAAGCCAAGGCAGCTACAGGAGACCGAGAAGACCCACAAAAAGATCCATAACAAGACTGTCTGAACTTACACATAAAACCCTCTGCATGTAGAGGATATCCATCAGTGAGTGGATACTTAAAACAAAGCATTAAAACAAAGGACAAGTATTTCCTTTCCTTTAAAACTAATTCCAATACAAAAAGGGGAAGTTGAGAGAGCATGAGGCCCTACTGTAAACAGCTTGGGCAAGATGAATGAGGAATTGAGAGCAGAATCTGAAGATCATGGAATCTGAACAATAAAAATAGATGCATCTCTTACTGTTGAAATTGATAACGTGTGGTGACGCAGGAAAAGTTAAAGGTACTTTCTCTAAAAGTTAGAAAGTATGAAGATCAAACCAACAAGTATGGGTGACCTTGACTGTGCCAGCAGCAGTTATTCTAGAATATTACAATTTCAGTTTCTTTTCTTACTTTATTATTCATTTTTGAAAGACATTCAATTGACTGTGTCTACATCCTTCATCACTTGGGCAAGTAAATATTTATCATTGCCACCCTCAGGATTTAATGTGGTTAGCTGTAACAGTGGTGTTTCTGCAGACTAGGTCAGGTGGTTGTCAGCATGACCTATTAAAAACTGGTTGAAAATATATATATATTTAAATAGCACAAGATGTTTGATTATATTATATGCCTATTTTAGACACATCAAATAAATAACCCATTTAACATGTATGGCACACATATGCAATAGAGTCCTAAAACAAAGTACTGCTAAAAGATCTCCTGATCCACTGAGACCAACATTTTCCAAACAGGAAGTGTAACATATAGATGTATATAGTGTTGTAGAAAAGACTATTTTTTACCCCCAAAGTATGTGATGCTGGGTCCGAAAGATAATGCACATGATGCTTTTGACCTGTTGTGGAGTGCAGACTAGACAGCGATCTGGGTCTCCAGTAAAGGATCTTGCCTACATGCCACCCGCAGAGATACTTGAAAAAAATCTCATTACTAGCACCAGGACATCGTGAACAAACAAGAGATTTGATGCACTATGTGAGTTGTGACACGTTTGGGGAGCTTTTAAAAGTGATTTAAAAGAGGACACAGTGTTAGCTAGCCTGATGTCCTTGGGCAGGTCGTTCCACAATCCCGGGGCTCTGAAATTCCCACCTGTTTTCTGATGATGTTCTTGTAGATATTTGAGGAGAACAATGAGGCAGAGGAGAGCAAGGCTGAGTCCATGGAGGACATGACAGCAGCAGCTACTGCCCCGATGCCGACGATAGAGATGTAGGTGGGGGTGAGGTACTGCAGGGCGATGGGGAGGATGGAGCCCGCCTGGCCGCGGTCATACGGGCTGGGTATACCGTAGCTGGTCGTGTTCCAGTCTGGGAAGGCGATCAAGTGAAGGATGGGCAGTTTAACATTTGGAGCAGAGGAATGGATGTAGCAATGTAGGAATGATGAAATGAATAAACAAATCTAAGAATTAAATGTGAAAATGGAATTCAAACAAATGCAAAAAGGTCAGAAAAAAAGAAAGAACAAACGAATGAACGAACAAAATTTGGACTTGGAACTAAAGCTCACAAATGTTGCCAGAGGTGTGAGTAAGGAGTGTGTACCTGTAGATGCCGCCACAGCTCCGATCAGTATGGAGGGGATGCCCAGCACCAGACAGAAAGCTGAGGAGGCGAAGCAGGTTACCTGAGCCTGGGAGTAAGACGAGGCAGACAGGATCCTTTGGTAGAAAGCCTGGTAGGCCAGACCGCCCAGAGCCTGGCGCAAACACAGATCACACATGATGAGGGAAATTAATGTACAGTATACAGCAATAAATGTTAAAAAGGGAACGATTCTCTTATGGATTTGGATTTGTCCATTGGTAATTTAACTGTTATGTTTAGTTGTTGAAATCGGCCAATACCGCTGAATGTAATTCAATTTATCTTAAACTGCTGTGATTGCTGGATACTTAACGTTTTTAATTAATTGCATAAGCTGTGTGCTAGAAGACAAATTACACACATTAGTGTGGTATGTGTGTGTGTGTGTGTGTATGTTCACTCACCAACACCATGAAGTCGTCGAACCACTTGCCTGCGTCCTGGAGCTCCACCTTGCCAACCCAGGGGGCCTGGTAGGTCTCGTTGAAGGCCGTCAGTGAAATGTCCACAGAGTGAGGGTTGGTCAATAGATAAGGGACGCACACCCACTATATACAAAAACACATTCATGAGAACACAGCTCGTCTGAGTGTGGGCACACAATCGGGTTTTAACTGTACAAGTGGAAAATTCAGACATTGAATCTACAATTGGAGATGAGCACTGACTTGGGAAAGTGAAAGTGTGAAAATGTCACAATACAAATGGATTCCGCCTACGCACCAGGCTGATGAAGATTAGGATGAGTTGGATGACGTCTGTGTAGGCCACAGAGTAGAGCCCCCCCAGCAGTGTGTAGATTATGGCCACCACTGCGGAAATGACGATGGAGTACACATAGGACAGGTCCAGGATCACACTCATAGTTCCACCTGGAACAACACAGCAGAACACTTAGAACCAGTGGATTGATGGCAAAACTTCCAACAGCAAGTTTTGTGTTTTTAGGTTGTGTGTTCTAATGTACAGCCACTGGGGTTGCTAAAAGTACATGCAACTGCTCTCTGGGATTGTGTAAGTTAGGTGCTTTTATTTGGTTCTCCTTCTTTCTCCTTTTCTCTCTCTCTTCTTCTCTCACACAAATACACACATATACATGCATACACTCTTTAATAACCTCTTTCATACTGCAGGCTTAGTACTTACTAATAAACTGGGCAATGACATTGGCTTATTATCATACTGTCCATATGCCTTCATGCAGTATTTTCAAAGGAACAGTGTCAAAAAAATTGCACATTTACCATAATGTAAAGCAATTCAATTCTAGTAGTTTAAGACAAGAATGGAGTTTACACTTTGATGACTTTGGTTCAAACCTTTTAGAAAGCATCCGAGAGCTTAGATAAGCGACAAGCCAACGTGAAAATGATTATAAGTATGATAAAAACAAAACAAAAAAAAAAGAAAAAGAAACATATCGTAACAGAAGCAGCCTATTGATTGTGAGACTCCAAAACACTCCTTTCCTTCTCCCTCTTGGGTGAATTATCATCACTTTCTTGGTAATAGATAATTCAAAATTAAGTAAAAAAAAAAGTAGAGAAGTTTCTTCAAGTAGTGTAAAAAATGAAAATGTGTGAAAAAGGAAAAGCTAAATAAGTAATAAGTAAATAAGTGAATAGATAAAGACATCTTGTTACTCAAACAAGGCAAGCAAAGCGTTTCTACCTTCACCGTCTCTTCTCCCACATTGCCAGGGTTCCCCCAGCCGCAGCCGCACCACAACAATGCCCTTAAACAGAAAAGTGTCAGATCTGCACCATCGATGCTACTCACCACCCTGCTGATCTCTCACCCCCCGTTACACATGAATGACCTTTCGTCTCAGCCTGCTAGGCCTAGCATTGGTTCGACCTGTGTTGAGATAATGCATACTGACCTATTCACGTTGACCCTTCACACCTCGCTTATCCTTATTTCCCCTGTCTCATCTGTGACCCCTAGACTTTTTGACCCACCCTCTCTCCATTTAGGGGTTGCATTAGGGTTGCATTAGCTGACATATAGGTATGTTGTAATCTCCACAGCCTTGTCACCCCGGTTGACCAATGTTTTGTTTCCTGTTTCCTAATGAGCACAAAGTATTGACAGACTACTCAATTGCCATAAAAGCATGTACAGATTGTACAGCATGTAGAGATTGATTTTTTTTTTTCCCTAAGCGGTTTCTCTTCTCCTGGTGGGACATTATCATTATCATTACATCGTAAACGCCTTCTCCCTGAGTGGTCTTTTTTTCCATGTTTAGCTCTAGAGATCTTATCTGCTCTGTGTTTTGCTGCACTGAGCTGTGCTGGGCCCCACTGCTAAATTTAGGAAGAGAAAAGAGAAGGAATGGGATTCAGGGGTCTCTAGGGCTTAATGGGAAGCACCAGGGATAGACGGAGGGAAAAGAGCTACCTACTGTACTGTAAATGCCACCATGTTTCTATTTTTAGACCCACCTCCCAAAATGCATACTTGAACACACACATACATGCGTACACACATGTACGCACACACACACAGCCCCCGTCACTCCCAATCTCCTCCCTCTCCAATCCCCCAGCACATATCTGATTAACAATGATTGTGTATTATTGATTCCACATGGCTAGCTGACAATGTGTGAGCAGTGTTCTTAAAAGTTAAGAGCATTCCTACCACCAGACACTCACTTAAGCAGAGCAGGAACTCACTTTATAATGCATACACCCAAATAAACATTCTCCCAGTAAAGTGCTCAGATCCCTCTCAGGAGTGTCAAGTGTGTGTGTGTGTGTGTGTGTGTGTGTGTGTGTGTGTGTGTGTGTGTGTGTGTGTGTGATGCATGTGCATGTAGGAAATGGATACATGACTATAACAATTACAGAAGATTTTACTAACCAAACTGAGGGATTGAGGAGTAAGGGTCCCCTGATGCTATATTGGGTTCAATAGTTATCAAAGCTTTTAAAGGTTTGGACCAAAATGTCCCAGAAACATCCCTTCCTCCCAACCAGTCCTTTTGTGGAGTGTCAGCACAGCTAACAGCGCTACCTTGATTCAAACACACTATCATTGGATGTCGCCGTTTCCCTTTCCTTCTTTTTTTACACATAGAATTGAGACAATACATTATAAATAAACAGTGTACAGGTAAATGTTTTTTTCTGTCCCTCAGTCAGAGCCATGTAACAAAGAATGGAAACAAGTCTCTTGTAACACAACAACCAGGTCTGAACAATTGATCACCTTTCACAATCAACAGGCTGCTCGTTGTTTACCCCCCCTTTTCAAAAAACACTGGAAGAGAAAACAGTGTTAAAAAACACACACAAGAGAACATTATACACACACATGGAGAGTTTCTCTCTCTCAAACACACATATACACACACTCGCACACTCGCTCGCACACACATGTGCGCGCACACATACACACACACACATACACACACCCATCAATGCTCATGCATTGCACATGCATCAATGCACATGCATTGGTGGGTGGGTCGCTATAGCAGCATAGAACAAGCCCTTATGAAGTATTTATTTGTTCAAAATACAATATGAAAGAAAATCACACTTTGGTTTAATCAAAACTATCAGATTCATGACCTTATTATAGCAATTTAATACCTTAATATAAATAAATATTATAATATTATTATTTAGAACTATGTCAACAATACTACACAAGTGCTAGTACATTTTCTATGGATTTGTTTAAAGAAGTTAAAAGAGTGTGCCTGCATGCTTGTGTGTGTGAACATATGGCCCAGTGTGAAGTCACCTACCTAGGCTGACTAGTGTGCGTGCCACCCACAGGACGTCGGCTACCAGTGCAGGAATGATCAGTGCACTGCTCAGGACATTCCCATACTTCAGCTGGAAGGGGTCCATCATGGTCACATACTTGTTTTCTCTCATGGGCTTGGCAAAGAAAAAGCCACCTGGAGGGTGATAGAGGGGGCACTATAAGCAGACATAAAGAAAGATCAGTCTTCTCTTGAAAATGATGAACCCGTGCATATGGTGTGATTGATTAAGTATTTATTTTCTCATTTCTTCTGATTCATAGTAACCCAGAGGAGAGAAATAGAAAGGGGAAGAGGGGCAGGAAGGGATTGGTTGAAAAACAACTAGTGTTCTGTCCAGATAACACAACAAGCAACAATGGACAAAAACGGAAAATGGAGTTGTGTTAAGTTTCCTGATTTGAGGACGTCCAAGTTTTCCATGGCCCTCACGCAGCCAGCGATTGTGACACATTTCCACCGATGAGAGCACTTGTTTCCTCAACTTAATGTTACATTTTCAGGGTCATGATTATTTTCATTGTTTGGCGCAAACACGTAACAGCACCTGTTGCATGCTAGAACCAAAGTTGTCTGTTCAGTGAACTAAGTCTCTTGGAAAACTCATCACCTCGCACCTGTTGATTTCTCATGGCACTATTTTTAAAGCAAGGGAGACTTTTATTGCCCTGTGTGGTCAGAGCTGGATTGGGGTGGCGGGGTGTGTGTGTGTGTGTGTGTGTGTGTGTGTGTGTGTGTGGGTGGGGGGGCCAACAACTCTTTAACTCTTTACTGTCAGTGGGGTTAATTTTTTATGTATTGAACTGTTAGAATACAAAAGGACTCCCGTTCCCTAGTGTGTTGAACAACCAGCATTTAAAGGTATAAAACAAAGGATGCACTGAATGTTGAATATTGCAAAAATAAAGTGATACTGCAACTTATTACCACATTAAACCCAGTCCTGTCATCATAAAGAGGTTGTAACAGAAGAACCAAATGCGATACAGGACTGCTTCGGAACCTCCCCCCCCCCCTTGGGACAGTCAGGCTGTATACTGATACTCTCACAGGAACCTGTGAGAGGCAGATCAGGTGGCGCAGCCATGTATCCTGCTACCTCTACCCCTAGAAATGTTGACAGTGGGTGGTCTGTAGTAAATTATATGGTAACCATGAGAATCAGTGCTGTAACTGAGAGCAAATCTCAGTTTGAGGTGCTGTTCATCATGCAGAAGCCTCTGAGGGAGTTGACTTTAATTGCAAAACACAATTGTTGGTTGCAATGACAGTTATGACAGCTGTCCCTGTACTGTGTCATGAGGTCAAATTAGGTGAAATCAAAATATGGATCACTGGAGCAGAGTGTGGGGTGAGTGACTGTCAGATTTCAGATGCTTTTTCGGGTCACAGTCATTGGGTAATTTTGCATCTAAGGGATTATTATTTCTAGTTTCTAATTTGTGTCCATTCAAACGCTTCAGCCTTTAATATGAGGATGACACATGGACCATTAACTCTATTTTATTAACTCTATTTGACATCTATTCCACCATTGTGTGCTACTGAATTTGACCCAGATACAGTCTGGTAAGAAAATACGTGCCTAAATAAAGACAGAGCATTCAATCATCTCAGTGTTCAGTGCATAGTGTTTAAAGGTTAGGGTCAGTGGTACTACTCACCTAGGAAGAACGTCAGTACGTAGGGCACAGGCATGAGAGCCCAGACCAGACCTAATGTTGGGTTGTAAACTGCTTCGGCTATGCCTAGGATGAAGCCTCCACCCACCCATGTAGCTGTGGAAAGATAAAGACAAACACTCATGAACAATATTGACTTCTTCACACATATCAATCCAGTAGTTTTTTCATTTTTAGACACACCACTGCTGGGCGTCTTATAGGGTTATCACTGGCTTCTCCCGTTTCCCAAAGCGAGAACATTCAGACCGGAAAATTCAGGCTGGTGTCTCTCCACCAAACCCAATCCCATCGGCTGCTTTACCAGTGAGTGTGAAGATGCCGACGAGCAGGTTGATGTTGCGTCCGGCCAGCAGCGTTATCTCCATGCCGTCTCCTGTGCACTTCTTCTCTTCCCTCTTGGAGCGCATGGATGCCCAGATGCCAGTTCCCAGAATCAGCACATAGAACGCCCCCATCACCACCAGACCCGGCACATTCAGAGCCATTGCTGACTTTTCTGTACAAGTTACCTGTTGGCGGAGGATGGGTGAGAGAGAAAAAAGAAACATCAAGGTCAATGAGGAGTTCATACCTAAAAACTATTTGGTCATTGGCTATTCATCATTATATATACACAGTACAAAATCAACAAACAAAATCAGAGTTCAACACAAAAGCATTTATTTGCTTTTACTTTTTGAATGAAACAGATCTCTGTATGACTGGAGGGCAGGGGGTTCCTTAGGCAAGTATGCACAAATTCAAGTGACATCAGATGATTTTGAAACAAAATGCTGAGGTACATACATCACGTGCAGAAAGCTATTAAGTGCAAACGATAAACGATGATGAGCAGAAATCAGTGGCAGGTATTCAAGTCAATGAATAAAGGAGGGGGAGGGAGGTAGAAAGGAGACTATACATCTCTCCTTTCAGAGAACAGTGGATAAAGAGAAGAATGTTGCAGCAGAAGAAAAAGAAAAGAAGTAGCTTTTTACTCTGATGACCGGGCTCTGCTTGCTCAGCGGAGGGGTGGATGGGGTGCAGAGGACAAAGGCGAGGTGGCTAAAGGAGGAAATGGAGGAGGCAGAGCATGAAGGGTGGAAGGATGAAGAGTTGGAGGGGGTCTCACCATACGCTCGGCAGCATTGAGAAGTTGACAGTTGTTACCCCCCTCTCGGTGGTTGGATGGCCCGAGGTTCGACCGCAAACCTCGGGAAGTGAGCACAACTCAGAGCCATGTTAGTGTGTATGTGTAGGATAGATATATATATACACGTATATATATATATTTATGTGTGTATGTGTGTAATAATTGTAAATGTGCAATGGACAGAAAGTTTCCAAGAAAGGACCAAAATAGATGGTCTAAAAGCGTCTGCATCCGCAAAAGAAGATGCATGTGTTTAACTGCTTTGATCCCACTACTCTGTATCTTTACATGGCTAATATAATACTACTGTATAGATACCGTATATATGTATATGCAATTTCCCCTTTCATTATGCAGTATAGGTACGGTGAATTGGCGGACTCAGAGCTCAAGATTAGTTTGCTGTCCAAAGTATCACAATAAGGCAGTTTCTTACAAATAAGATTTTGTTTATTATTAGTCACCCTTTCTACAGACAAACAATCGATTTGTCAAATACACAGCCGTAATTGTCATGGTCACAAACAAGACATGTTTTATTTCCCCAAGTGAAAATCATACTTCACGAAATATAGAACGGTTCGGATGGAACCATGAAACTCAAAGAAGAAGGAATGCATTGAATTAAGGTCTACATGTACATCCAGCTGGGAGAACAGATAAAGGAAAAGGGAAAGGGGTTGTGAAAGGAATGCATTTGAAAAATATGGGTAGGGGTCAAGTGTGTGAGCGACGGTGCACGTGGCTTTGTGTGTGTTCACATGTGGGCATGGAAGGAATGGGGTGTTTTCTGTACCAAAGTCAGCGCACAAATCACATGGCTCACATGGCTGTTCTATGTGCGTCTATACGCATGTGTGTATATGTGTAAAAATTGTATAGCCACAAATCAGCCCCTACATGCCAGACACTAAGCTTATGCTGGAGCCCTTGGAGTCATTGAAGGCTTTTTACGGGATGACAGCTTGTCTTTTAAACCACATGTCGAATGTCTGGTTAAGAAGCTATAAGTGAGGTTGGGTTTCTATTTCAGAAACAAGCCGTGCTTTCCTTTTAATGCAAAAAAAGAAACTGGTCGCTGCCAGTTTTTTTTAAAGTTTTTTTTTTATTACCAGTATTAGATTATGGTGATGTTCTTTACATGAATGCCTGTTCCACCTCACTACACATGTTGGACACTGTTTATCACGGTGTTTTGCGATTTATTACCAGTTATAGATCACTTACCCATCATTTCACTCTCTATGCTAAAGTAGACTGGCCGTCCTTGACTGCCCGTAGGCTGCTTCACTGGTACACCTTCATTTATAAAGCTATCATTGGTCAGCTCCCTTCTTATCTCTGTTCATACTTCACTATCACATCAAACCCATCTTACAGCTTACGATCACAGGACTATTTATATGCCTGAGTATCCAGAACCCACACTGAGTTTGGGAAAAGGGCTTTCACGTTCTCTACTCCCTCTGCCTGGAATGGACTTCAAAAAACTCTGAAACTACAGGCTTTCATTACCTTATCTGATTTTAAAGTTCAAATTACGGACATTTTAAAGAATGAGATGGGAGGATGTTTATGCTTCAATGTATAATATGGTGCTATTCATTAACTGGACCTTCCCCCTTTTTACCGTCCCCCCCAATTTCATTCAATCTTGTCTGCTCCAGTGCCAATTTATCCCCTTGCTCCACTTTGCCTTTTCTCTCTTATGCTCTGTTTGTGTCTTATATGTTTGTTTGCTTGTTGTTTTTTAAATGCTGCCATTTTGGCCAGGTCTTGCTTGAAAAAGAGATCATTGATCTCAAGTGACTACCTGGTAAAATAAAGGTAAAATTAAAAAAAAGGTTACAAAGTTACAAATTCTACTCTATAAAACATTCAATCAATACTGGTAGTGCTGTGTATTTGTACCCAGAATGCAGAGAACATGTGCCTGACACCAGACAAGGTGAATACATCCAACAATGCTCAGCAAAGAGCTTCAGTACGGAATACATGGTAGACTAAATGGCCGCAAGTAACCAAGGGTCCAAGGCAACAAGTCACCCCCAAACTATCGTGGTCCTTATACTCAACTTCCATGACTCACGTGTGTCTAGAACTACTGTGAATAGCTATTTTGAACTAACTAATGAGCTTGTTTCAGTTGAGCACATCTGCTTCAGATCTAATGTTCTTAATGACCAGCAGCAAAACATTTTCAATTTTCACTGGTCTGCAGTGTTAATTCTTGAAAGTATCTTGGTGAATATTTGCACTTACTCTCCCTAAATGTTTCTTTATTTCTGCTGGAACAGGATGCATGTGACCCCTGTTATTTGTTTATTGCAAAAATGTTGCTGTAAAGCACTAAAGCTACTTTGTTGGCACTGCTAGCCAACACTCAAACCAACAGCAAAAACAACACAGAAAGCAAATAATGTTTGGAGCTATTCCAGAGACTCTTAAAATTTTATGAGGCTTTATACAAATGCTGGAACAGTAAAATTCCCTGTGGGGTACGGGTATTTTCTGGAGGTTATCGCTGATCCACAGCTAAAACAGAGGAACATTCAAGAGGACACTGTGTCCCTCGATTTCTAAGACATTAGTAACTACTTGTGCTTTAATGAGACAGATTTGGAATCTGTGGACATCACAGCTCATACTTAATGTAACTGTAGTATACTTATACTTCTAATTATTTCTTCTTAATATCCCTGTCAGGTCAACGTTGCCACTGTTAAGACAGCTTGGCAGGGCATCAAACTTTTGACAGGGTCTTTTTCTGTTGTGTCTTTTTTCGTCCTAGCCCTCTCTCTCTCCTCTTCTTCGTGACAGTATTCAAGATATTCCACAGGCCAGGCAAAGAGAGAGAAAGAGAGAGAGAGAGAGAGAGAGAGAGAGAGAGAGAGTCTGTAAGCACTGACCCATTTGCAACAGCGGTTTGGAAAGCACGGTGCAAGAAAAACAACCCCATTCTATATGTAATACAGGAGCTAATGCTGTCATGGCCCATTCAGTCTCTTATCCAGCCCAGCTCCTGTCCTCTCCGTCTCTCCCTCTCTCACAAGCACATCATACATGCTTGTGTGCTGCCCTGTTTGCTCTGTCAACATCTCAGAGGGGACCGAGTAGCTTTGGGTTCCCAAGGTCTCACTGGGTTCTGCTCTGGGACCAAACAAACAGCCAACCCACCTCCAAGCAAACCCTATTGGACCTGGCCTGCTACCCCCCACACCCCACAACTGAGTCACGTATTTCAAACATGGGGTCATTTGGTCTGGTCTATAGAAACCTACTGGACTATGTTATGTTACTTTTATTAGGAAAGATGTATTTAGGTTACAGACCTAGTTGAGGCACACTTGATTACTTTACCAGAGCCATAAGCAGCCTTCAAAGTTGACACATTGCAAGATGAGAGAAATTAATGTTTTTTTAATTTAAATTATTCAGTAAAAGGGTCAAATAGTTGAATTTCTATCATATTACCTCCTAAACTGAGTTTTAAAAAAATGGTTGGATGTCAGGTTACTGTTCAACTTGTCTAATGTAGGCAGACATGAGTAAAAAAAAAACCTCTTACTGTAGCAGATCTATAGAAAGAGTCAGTAAATAGAACGTGATGAAAACAGGCTTTCTTTTTAAAGCAGCCCCAACACACAAGTAAACCAATGTAGGAAAGAAATAACAGATATAGACACACACACACACACATACACGCTTGTGTGCACACACACATAGACAGTGCAAACACACTAATGAATTGACCCATAGTTGGGTGTTTTTTTATGCAGCTTTAAATGATTAGCGCGCTATGCATTGAAGAAGTGGCTGCTACAAATGGCATTGGCCCAAATGGCCTCAAGATGTAACCGCTGTTCATTCGCATTTACTAGTATTGCTTACTTGCATCACGCATTCTTTGAAATTTGGTCAGCGCATAATGCACCAAATGGTCCCAGAGAACGGTGCTTCCACGGTAAGGTGAATGGTGGATTTGAACATCAACTGCTGTTTCTGAGATGTTCTAAGTTGAGTTTAACAGCAAAATGTAACATATTGAACTATACTCAAAGCATTGTTTCAGAGTAAGGTTTTGCATTGGTTGCATCTGGACTCCAGACGCAAAAAAATACAAATGAATCCCAGCTCGGGCTC
>CABFOS010026595.1:0-13352 GCA_900660315.1 Diretmoides pauciradiatus
TGAGCTCAACAAGTCCCAACAGGCGAAACGGACTTAGGTTGGGCCAATGACTGATTGACTGCCATTGTTGGATTGTTATTGTAGTGTTGTTACTACAGTATGCACCTTGATGAGAGACTGCTGTGAAAATCTCGTTGTTCTGAAACATGTTTTCTGTGACAATGACAATAATAAAGCAATTCAATTCAATTCAATTCAATTCAATTCAATTCAATTCAGATTGAGGTTGCTGTATTGAGCCCATTGATGTGTTTCTGGGCTGAAACACTGGAGTGCATTGGAGTTGCTGCACACTGCAGTGCGAGTGAGTTCGTGAATTTACTTTGAACCTTTTATTTTGAGCTCATGTTGAAATGTGTAAAACGTATTCAGATATAAAGCATTCCCAGTTAATGTAATGTAATAACTGTACAAGTGTGTGGTTCAACAAATGTATTTATCTTAGGACAACGTGTTTCTCTTTTTATTTTCTTTATTCAAAAAAACTGACCACTACTGTTGTCTATTCACTACGAAATATAGCATTCAGGAGGTTGAGTTATCTAAGAGTTACAGTGCTGCTCTGAGTAGCTGATTCACACCTTAGTCCACTACTGTGAAACAAACAGCTTAGAGCTGGAAGTGACTGTTTTGATTTTGTTTCATTTATTTCTTGTTTTTCTAAAAGGTGTTTCAGGACAGGCCAAGCATAAGGGAAGATAACTAACCTGTGTTTTGTGTTCTAAAGAATAATTTCCAGTCAAACCCTAAGAATTATAAAATTCATGCTGCTCTGCTTCAGTGCAGTAGGGGAATAAAAGACCCACAAAAGAATTTTGCCTGTGTCCAGTTTACTCATTCTTGACCTGGCCACATATATATGTATTTGTTTGCAAATGAATGCATTAAACAAACAGGCAAAGCAGGAGACAACCAGCATGGGGAGGAGGGGGTATTGGTTGTGGGCTGGAGAAACCAACACGTTTTGCGAGGAGGAGCTACAGCTCTCTCCCCCACCCATTTAAATCCCACGTGCATGCGCACTGGAGCACAATCAGGACTTGGATCTCTTACACAACTGTTTCTTTCTTCATTCTGCCTGCATCTCCTCGCCGGCGTTTTAACCTTACACGTTTCTCAGTTTGTTTGTTTTGTCCCCAAACAGACTAGAGTAGGAAATGAGCGGGGATCATTCCCTCAACGACGACCAGGTAATAGTAACTGTGTTCAGTACTGCCATCATGGACGGGCTTTAGTTAACTTAGATCTCTTGCTGTTCTTTATGTGCTGGGGTTGACAGTTAGCTATCTGTTACTAGCACTTGCTAGCGCGTTGGCTGAGTGTACTTGTAGCCACATTTCAATGTTAACCTCAACCTGACGAGCAGCGGCACATTTTTACCCGTTATTTTACGGAAAAAAGGCGGAGTCTAATTGGCTTTTTAAGTTAACAAAGCCGCACTTTAACTCAGAGGAATGTAAAGGTAAATTAGCCGTGGTTAGCCGTAGCTACTTCAGTAATATTAGCCGCTAACTCACTTCACCAGCCAGCGCATCGAGCTAGCTTAGCGTGCTAACAGCTAACTAACTGCCGTCCAGCAAGTTCAAAGTTACTTAGCCGGCTCACTAGCTGCTACTACGGACTTTAACACGCATCTGTTGTTTGATTTCCAGATTGACTGTGGATCCTGGGTCAATGGTAAGTTCCTGACATGACGCTGGTGTGACAGAAAGAGGATTCTCCCTAAAAATCGGACGTGTCTTTACTGCTCCATGTTCACAGCTAAGGACAGAAATGGCGTCCAGAGACTAAGTCCTCTGCCTCACTCACAGGCGCCTATTGTTCAAAAGGGAGGTCTTGAAAAAGCTTTTTACTTATTTATTACGTCTATTCGAGCGGATATTTCCACACGTCTGGAGGTGTTTTATCAGTTTATCAGATTAGATTTTCTTGTTGGTTGGCTTTAACTGCCACATTTCCTATCTGAAAGTGAGGGTTTGGGGGTTGAGGACTTAGTCTCTACGCCATTTTCTTTTTTTGGTGTAGCGGCCTGCCTGTGCTGAGCTGAACGCAGCTGCCGGGGGAGTGCAGATGGCTGTGTGGAGGCGAAACACCTTCACCAAGGTCCCACAGGACGACCGCGAACACTTAAAGTTTCATGCACTGTCCCAAACACGTTTTTTTTTAATAATCAAGGCTATCATAGTTGGCCAGGGGGTGCTTAAATAGATCTGCTTGTCTACATGATTGAGTGTAGTATGTTGGCTACTCAGCATAGCTACAGTGAGTTTACATTACTTCTTACTAGGAGAGAGATTTGGTTTAGGGGCATAGTTTTTTTATTTAGGTTGGACCCAAATTAGTCTCAAACCATCAAATTATTGGCAAGTTGTAAGTTAAATAGAGGATGACGTATTACCAGGTCTTGATAGTATTTAAAAGTAACAAAGGAACGTGTTTAGTTTACTTTGTATCATGTGACTATTTAAGCTCTAGGCTAATTCCTGTTAAACTCAATATAATAAGTGGATATCACCACAAACCTACACAAAAAGTAAAACATGATTTGCTCTCTGTAAATCTGTTTGATTCAAAAATTAAGTGAAGTTATTCAGTTGTATGATAAGCCTTCTTGTTTAGGCCTTGGACAAGGCTTTTGATGTAGAACTATTAAGATGTCTTAAGATGTTTAGTCTTCTCAAAATACTCAAGGATAGAGAACTATTGATTCATGCCATGTTTCCCCTATGAGCCCATATTCCTGTGTCTTCATCCAGAGAAGTGCCACTCTTCACAAAGTTGGTCTCCAATTCATTGGCGGAGGCATTTTCAGGATTTGTGTCTTGGGGAATCAGGATGTAAATGGTCTTGGTTCCGTTTCTAGTGATGAGGGGGTTGTTTACCACAAATCTGAACTGTCTATCATAGAACTAACAGGCAAGTTCTGCTTTTTGGGTGGGGTGTCTAAGAAAATACGCACAAAATTGCACAAGCACTCTTGGGTTAATATGTCCTGATCTAAAATGTTGCTTTCCTTTTGTTTGTTACTAACAAGCATATTTTGCACATTATGCATAAATGCTCAACTCAGCCCTAGTCACCTACAGTGTATGACACATCTAATTATAGGCTGTGAACAGCGGAGAGTTGAGTCTTAACCCAAGCTTTATTAGATGGTCTGTATGGTCTTAACTGTATGGTGGAGCACAAAGGGCCCCTACAGTGAAATGTGTCTGGCAGTGATTTGGCCTAGATCTCAAAGAGGAGCAATGATCTACAAGCGTTCCATCCTGAAATGATGCAACCAAAGGGGAGTAGCTATTACAGTGATAAGTTACAATCAAGGACAAGCTATCAGTCAGTTTGGGGGATTATATTTTCTCTCAGACCAAAGCACTTGCTGACCTATTTTTCTATTCTGAAGTGAAGCTTCTAGTTTTTTTGTCTATCACTTGTTGACCTGTCATGGGTAAGGGACAACTTTTGAAGACTTGTCTTATGAAGGTTAGAGCCTTTTTACAGAACGTCGGCTGAAAGCCTCGTGCGTCCTGAAACATGCAGAATGGCATGATGTGGTAGTAATTGATGCCACTGAGTTTCTCTTTGAAGTGTTTTTTCTTTGCCTCAACTAAGATGAATATCAGAGCTTTTGCTATGGCTGTGGCTTACATGTATAAAGGCAGAGGATGAAAGCAGATTTTATTCACTTGCATGTTACAGCCTGTCTACCAGTTTATCCTGCCTCAGACAATGACCTATAGAACCGTTTGGCCACTAGGTGGTGCTGTCACACTATGCAATAGATCATCAGTTTGTAAGTGACACAGATTCAGATTGTACTGCATGTTCATAA
Organism: Diretmoides pauciradiatus; assembly: GCA_900660315.1. Classification (NCBI taxonomy): domain Eukaryota; kingdom Metazoa; phylum Chordata; class Actinopteri; order Trachichthyiformes; family Diretmidae; genus Diretmoides; species Diretmoides pauciradiatus. The sequence continues at coordinate 3,833 of CABFOS010026595.1, forward strand.
CTTCCCTGTAGCATTCTGATGTATGCTTTCACTTGGATAACAAGATAGATGGATTTTGAGTTCCTTAGTTTTGAATAGATGTCTTGGGGGGGATATGAAAATTTCAAGTCACGATTATCCTGGCCAAAATAATTGCAATTCACAATATTATCCTGATAATCATCATCATAAACCTCTCAAAATGGCACTAAAACATACTGGAATCACTTGACCTTACATGTTGTTAAGAAACAAATATTTTTATTGCATCATAGGACACACATACACACACACACAGCGAACAGAGTTGGATGGGTGTGTAAATTGGAGGTGTTGGTCCCTGGGCCAGACACTTTCCTCCTGCATGTTCTGCATGTGGGCACCTCATCTCTGTCGTTCCTTACTTTTGAATCCATAGTATTTCCACACATCCTGTTTTAACTTTTTTTTTAGTGGGGGACACAATGGCCAAGCCGAGCCTTCATGGTGACGATTTACTGGAAAGATGCGCATGCTCTCCTACTCTTAAGAGTAGTGTGGATATTCACGCTCGTGAGGGTATACCCGATTATCCCGATAATGGAAATTCACAAAGATAAAATTATCTTGAGTGTTTTTATCGTGATGAAAGATAAAATCTTATATCCTCCCATCCCTACTTGGAGTATTGTTTTTCTATAAAGGAGATCTCCTTAGTGCGGTAGCCTGTCCAGCCACACCCAGTTGTGAGGAGTGCACTTTGTCTTTAGCCAGTCACTTTGTTTATAGGATCCTGCCTAGTCATACTTGGAGGATTTATTGTCTTATTGAAATGTACACGGTTTTAGCTGGGTTTATCAAGAGGTAGTTCTTGGGTGTGGAAAGGTGTTAATGCTGACATACCGATCCTAGCCATTTCTTTTTCTTAAGAGATTGTATCAAATTATATTCCTCCAATGTAGCTTATCAATATCTTCACCTTTTGATGAATCTAAAACAGAAATTTCTAATTTTCGTCTTAGATTCTCACAAGCATAAAGAAAAGTACAAGGAGAAGGAACACAAACACAAGGATCACAAGAAGGATAAGGAACGGGAGAAATCAAAGCATGGTAGCAGGTATGACTCATGCTGCCAGCTTCTTCACAGATAGATGTTTCTGTTGTATTTCATTTAAAAACCTAACTTGGAACCATTGAGGTAATCTTCCCACAGAAGACAGAGATGGGCTTTGACAGCTTTGTTTGTGCCTGATAAGAACGTTTGTGGTGTGTGGTCAGAGTGACAGACTTACCCCATCATTATCAAAATATTTTCTGGTACAGTTGGAGCTCACACCCGATGTAATGGGGTTTTTTTTGTTTCTCTACCAACAAAATGAAAAAGCAGAGACAAGGAGAAGGAAAGGATGAAGCACAAAGATGGCAGCACAGACAAACACAAGCACAAGGACAAGGAGAAGAGGAAAGAGGTGAATTACCATATTGATGATCATGCTACTACATAGATACCACATAGTAGAATATGTTATGGTCAAGTTGCAATTTGATATAGTATGGCTACAGAATTAGTATATTGTTTTTAGGTTCCATTATTACTAAACATAACATTTTTCAAGGATGTTTCAAGTCAACCCTTCTGTTTACGTTCCTGTTAACACTGACCAATCACAGTCGTTGAGTGCTGTGTGTGTGTAGCTTATTCATATCTGTCCAGATCTACTTTATCACACAACTGAGGAACGATAGATCCACTGATGATGACAAATGCACCCTACGAATTTGATGATTTTTTTTGTTGCACTTGAAAGCAGTATAGCTACAGTAGGTGACTCAATCACCTCAAGAATCATCACAAAATCTAGTTTGGTGAGAGGCTGGTATAGTACCCAGTCCCCTCCCTGCTACGCAGCCCTCAACAAAAGGGAACATACAGTGGCTCTCCCTATCAATCAGGCAGAGAATCATCCTATCAAGTCTAGTACAGGATACATGTATATGAATGAGTGACAAAGAACCACGGTGAGATTGAAAGCACTCTTGATTTAGAGATGCGCTAGGTGCTGCTGAGGAACCAAGGGAGGATATTAAACCATCACTGTTGATTTAAGCCACAAAAAAGAACAAATCACTTGCTTAGAAATCATTGAGACCAATGATCCTGAATCATAATCACAATATTTAGCAAAATCATTCACTCATAATTGTGCTACCCTACTAATACTGTATTTTACAATGTAGGCTTATTAGTTACAATCCCAGTTTTTCCATTCATATAAGATATTTTTGTTCTTTGACTTTTCAGATGAAGTCCCTTGATGACAAGATCAAAAAGGAAAAGGAGAATGGTTTTGGCAGGTTGGTTTGTACACACCACGTGTTTTGCTCGCATACTATCTTTTAAGGAAATACTAAACAGATGTTTAAAACTTAATTTGTTTATAATACATTATGATCACTTTCAGATGTTGCTTTTTCTTTCTACTATTGTTTGCATTTTCTCTAGTTCTTGACACTGTTTTATTCTTTGAAGCATTTTGTTTCATAAAGAGCTGGTAGCTCTTTATGCACGTGCATTTCAAAATAAGCCATGTCCGATTTGTATTTTCTTTTGCAGTCCTCCACATGTAAAGTCTGAGCCTGAAGATGACTTCTACCACTCTCCTAAACATGAGAAGTCTCTGAAGAGAGAACGGGATGATGATGAGTGAGTCATGTTGTCCCGTTAGTCTTCTTACCATATACTTCTCCCACGTATAAACATAAGTTGTTTTTTATAAGTCTACAAGTCAAAGTGAAAAAATATCCCATTTTAATTTGGCAAATCAGTCCAAAACATCAGTGTTAATTATCTGTTTAAGACAAAAGTAGGCAGTGCTGGTCCAGTTGTAACCCCTGGCCCAGTTTTATTGTTAACTTGTTGTCTATACAAGATCTCAGCATTTTCCAAAAGGCATTGCAGAACTTTTTTTAGCAGGCAGATTGAAAATGACCCTTGCCTTAAGGTAACACAGGGTGTTGTCTTACAGCTCTGAATTCAAGCCTAAGAAAATAAAGACTGAAAATGACAAGAAGGCCAAAAAAAGGAAACAAGAAGATGAGGTAAGCAAATGCCCATAGCATAATGTAAAGTTGCTCTTGGTTTTCATGGCTGACTTCTCTAAACACAATGAGGAAAGGTCCCTTGATCCTGTTCACCAAAGTGTTTTGGAAAAGCTCAAGGAGAGGGGAGCACCTGAGGAATTGTGAGGGCTTGAGTTTCAACCCCTTAACACTGAACATTTTTTTTCTGCCAGCCTGGGAGTGAAAGGAGGCTCATGTAGTTTCTCTTTCCTTTTTAGGACATCAAATCCAAAAAGACAAAAAACAAGAAAGGAGGCGTAGTCGCTGACGGAAAAAAGAAAGCAAAGAAAGAGCCGGAAGAGAAGTGGAAATGGTGAGTCCTGGCTCATGTCATTGAGCTGTATCATATCTACTGCTAGTTATTGGCATGGTGAGGAGTATGGATGTATTGTTTTTGGATCAAGTAATTGTCTTGCTTCCCCTGTCTATTCCTCCTCCTTATTCCGGGGCTTTGTGTTGATTCCAGGTGGGAGGAGGAGAGATACACAGATGGCTCCAAATGGAGATTTCTGGAACACAAAGGCCCAGTGTTTGCGCCACCTTATGAGCCCGTTCCCAGCAATGTCAAATTCTACTACGACGGTGAGATTCTATTTCTACTGTGCAGGATAATTTGACTTTCCTGCTGTGCTTCTACAAGAGTTTGAGTATGTGATTGTAGGATGGCCATTCTAGATGTTGATTACAATTCTTATGCGTCTTTCTAGGTAAGCACATGAAGCTCAGTCCAGAAGCTGAAGAGGTGGCCACCTTCTTTGCCAAAATGCTGGACCATGAGTACACCACAAAGGAAGCCTTCAGGAAAAACTTCTTTAAAGACTGGAGGAAGGTAAGAATGAAACATTGTGTGGGAAGGGGAGTGTTTTGGATCAGGGTAAAGCTTGAAGAACATTAAGCTCATTGTTGAACGGCCTTGTTTTGACTGTCATCTCTTGCTGGTCCAACAGGAAATGAATGCAGAGGAAAAGGCTAAGCTCACAGACCTGAAGAAGTGTGACTTCACAGAGATGAGCGAATACTTCAAGGCACAGTCTGAGGCCAGAAAGGCAATGTCAAAGGAAGAAAAACTGGTGAGCTTTACTGTTGATCAGAGTTCGATGCTGACTGAGCCCCTCCCTGTAGTCCACCCACTAGGGTTAAACATATATTGGTTGCTAAAATATTTGCGGATGGCAGCTTGGTCCCAAAACAAATATCTACCTTCAAAAACCTCATATTATTCAATTCATACCTCTGACAAGATTGACTTCTGATTTTTATCTATCTCTTGTAGAAAATCAAAGAAGAGAATGAGCGCATCCTGCAGGAATATGGCTTCTGCATCATGGACAACCACAAGGAACGCATTGCGAACTTCCGCATTGAGCCTCCAGGCTTGTTCCGCGGCCGTGGAGACCACCCCAAGATGGGCATGCTGAAGCGCCGAATCAGGCCTCAAGACATTATTATCAACTGCAGCAAGTGGGTGAACAATTGTCTTAACAAGCTTGATGGTCTGATGTATAGTTGTGACAATAGGTTTGTGAACCCTTTTGAATTGCCTGCAGTATGCGAGCCATGAGATTAAGTGCAACCTCTTTTAGCAGCAATAGCCTCAACCAATCGTTTCTTTTAGTTGCTGATACAACAGGCATGTCTTGGATGAACAGCTTGCTTCAGGTCATGCCACAGCCTTTCAACAGGGTTAAGGTCAGGGTTAAGGTGAGGACGACTTGGCCATTCTAAAATATGAATTTTGTGTTTGGGGCCATGCTGCATGACCCAACCTGTGTTAAGCTTCAGATCACAGACCCTTACCCTGATATTCTCCTGTAGATTTTCCTGATACAGTTTTGAATCCATTGTTCCTTCAGTGATTGAAGCCGTCCAGGCAGCCCCAAACCATGATGCTCCACCATGATTCACTGTTGGATGAGGTTTTGCGGTTTTGTCTGCAGTGTTTTTTCTTTTTCAGACGAGACACAGAACATTGTTCCAGTAGCTTTGTGGAACATCCAGGTGGTCTTTGGCAAACTGGAGACAGGCACCAATGTTTTTTTGGTAGAGCAGTAGTTTCTTCCCATGAACACCATTCTTAAGTGTTCTTATTGTAGACTCATGGACACAGATGTTAGAAAGTTCTTTTTGACCTTGCTGACTGTTATGCAGCGTTGCTAGGGAACGTAGCAATGGCACTGAATTTTCTCCATTTATGTCAAAATCTGACTGTAGATGGAGGCCCAAATCTTTTGAAGCCTTTTACAGCCTTATGAACTCTTCTCTGGGGCATATTCCACTTCAACAGATATTTTTCTGTGATCTGTTAAATCATGTGTTAATTCATGTTCTAGATGAAGATCAGACTGTATTTTAGTTTTTTTATGCAGGCAATTCCAAGAGTTCGCAAACCGTTTTGTATATTACTGTAATGTATGACAAATTTTTTTACTTTATTAATGTGTCCCTCACAGGGACTCCAAGCACCCCAAGGCTCCCCCAGGCACCAAGTGGAAGGAGGTTCGTCATGATAACAAGGTGACCTGGCTGGTGTCCTGGACGGAGAACATCCAAGGCTCCATCAAGTACATCATGCTGAACCCCAGCTCTAGGATCAAGGTACGCTGATGAACCTCACATTGCACTACAACATGTGTAGTGGCCCATCGCACGTCTTTCAAGACTTTTTTCATGTCAGTTAAACTTAAATGTAAGACCTATTGAAATGCCGCTGATTTGATTGTGAAAATGGAGTATGGGTCTGCGTGAATACACTTTGGCATTTAATGGACTCAATTATGAGTTCTGTGTGTATGGCATAAACAAAGTTAATTAATTTCTCATCTTCATTTGTATTGGGTTTGTGTCTGCAGGGAGAAAAAGATTGGCAGAAGTATGAGACGGCCCGTCGATTGAAAAAGTGTGTGGACCGTCTGAGGGCTCAGTACCGTGAGGACTGGAAGTCTAAGGAGATGAGGATCCGGCAGAGGGCTGTGGCGCTCTACTTCATTGACAAGGTGAGATGGACACTGTTGCCCTTGGTACTATCCCTAGCTTGATGGACCGACATGCAGTATAATTGTTTTTTAACAGTGACAGTAGTGTGCTATTGAGGTTTAGTGGGTGCTTAAACTTTGGTTGCTGTGAGGGTAATGTTCCTAAGCCGGTTTTAATCCAGTTGTCCTGATGTGCACCAGCTCGCTCTGAGAGCAGGTAATGAGAAGGAGGAGGGAGAGACTGCGGACACAGTAGGCTGCTGCTCGCTTAGAGTCGAACACATCAACCTCCACCCAGAGAAAGATGGCCAAGAGTTTGTGGTGGAGTTTGACTTCCTGGGTAAAGACTCCATCCGCTATTACAACTCAGTCCCTGTGGAGAAAAGGGTAAGGACCCATTTCTCACTGTAATGCAGTGTTTCCTAAGTATTCAGAGTGCCATTGTTAAGTGTTTATGCATTTCCCGCCTCTTTCAGGTATTTAAGAATCTTCAGTTGTTTATGGAAAACAAGGGGCCTGATGATGACCTGTTTGACCGTCTCAATGTAAGCATGTTACTTTTTTATGAATGAGAGGATGCAATGTGTAAAACCCTATTTGTCAATATGTTATGTAATGTGTATCCTGTCCTGATATGAATCTTGCACTGAGGCTCTTATACAATCTCAAAAAGCACATGGGGTTAGTTGGGTTAGGCCAAGGTTAATGATCTATAGACCATCCAGTGTCTAGATAGATAGATAGATAGATACTTTATTGATCCCCGTGGGGAAATTGCACACACTGCAGCTTTTGACACTCATTACACTAACAAAGATCAACTCACAATTACTAAGTTTTCTTGTCTAATGACGTCCTCACTGTGTTTCTCCAGACCTCCATTCTGAACAAGCACCTCCAGGAGTTGATGGACGGTCTGACGGCCAAAGTTTTCCGTACCTACAACGCCTCCATCACCCTGCAACAGCAGCTGAAAGTGCTCACCAGTCGTAAGTCTCCTTTCGTAACCTCCAGTATCAAGAGGAGTTCAATGAGAGCTACAGGATGCCAACATGTATCTACAAACTACTTGTTTTGCGTTTATTATTGGCCTTTGGCCTTTAGAATGTCATACATAAGCATAACGTACACACTCTGCCTTTCTAGCGGATGAAAACATTCCAGCCAAGATCCTATCCTACAACAGGGCCAACAGAGCTGTGGCCATCCTGTGCAACCATCAGAGGGCTCCACCCAAGACTTTTGAGAAGTCTATGCAAAACCTGCAGACAAAGGTGAGAGGGCCTTCCTGAATACTTGTACTGTACCTTGTGAAACTTAACTCAGTTTTATTAAACTTGAAACGGATGTTAAGCTTATCCACACATTGTAATATGTAGGTTTCAGCAAAATGCTATTCAGAAAGAAGTAGATTTAGTATGTTGAAGCTGTCATGGTTTACACTTGCCATGAGTGTACTAATGTCAGGGTTTTTCCTCGCTCAAAAAGAGGCTTAGTTGGTGCATAAGCATGACCAGTCGAGCTTTGTCGTCTCTGCCATCTTGACACCCTTCTACTCCAATTTTAGGTTTTTATCTACACCCATTTTTGGGCATAACATAATACTGGCCTAGTTGAGGCACTTTAGCTTTTTTAATCCAATTTTATTCATTTTTTCATGAGTATGAGGACCAGAACAGGCACACAAGTTTGTCAGTATTCATCACATAATTTGTGGCAGGGATCTCTTACTTTTATTCCATGAAAGATGACTGCTGTTACTATTTCAAGTATTCCTATGATAATTTTTTGATTACATGTTTGTTTTATTTTTGATACATTTTTTTAGATTTCTTATAACTTGTTTGGAGAAACGGTGAACGTGCATAATAAAAATTATTCAGCTGTGTAATATTACCTTGCTCATCTGGATAGCCAAGCTGATGGTGTAGCCGTTGTGTAGAGCCTCAGGTGGTGTTGTGTTTCGATTTGATTAATTGAGCTGTCACTTCAATTGTCTACTCCCTTGTCACAGCTGATACAACGGTCTGACCTACAGGAAGTGGGAAATTGGCATAGAGTCCTGTGGAATTCCTCTTCTTCCCCCCCCTTTCTTTTGTGGAAGCAATGTGTAGCAATGCAGTATTGTATTCATGGGGGCTAAACGCTCACAGGTATCAAGGAGGCACAGCCAAGCTACACCCAATGATACACAATGATCCAGTTCTCTGCCTTTCTGATAGAATAACATGCGCCCTCTGGCTGGATGACGTTGCATTGCCTCCCATCCACTCTATATAGGCATTTTGTGTAAATACAATTCAACACAACATGGTTATCATTATGTAGAGTTTGAATTTGGTATCTTAATTGAGTGCAGTGGTAAGTAAAGTTTATTTGGATAGCGCTTTTCCAGAGATACAAGTCACAAAATGTTTTACAGGAGCATTGTACAACATACAGAAAGAAATCATAAAAGATGAAGTGGCAAGCCACGTACATAAATATAATACAAACAATACACCAAAAATACACACCAGATGCCTAAACAGGTGTGTCTTTATTTAAAAGAATCCCCAGAATCAGCAGACCATAAGGGTGTGGGAAGTTTAGCTGCTACTGCCTCAAAAGCTCGATCACTACGGGTCTTTAGGCGGGTGCGTGGGACGGACAACAAATATGATAAGATGGAAGTATAAATTATCTGAACAAAGAGACAATGCAATATGAATGTGGGAAACTGGGTTGAAGTGAAGAGTAATGGGCAGAAATTCTGTATTGTATCACATTTCACCATGCATTTCTTAACAATGCTGTAAAGACACGAGTATAATAAATTGGTGTTTCCACCCACTGAGGCTAATTACCACCACTTCTCTTAGATCGATGCAAAGAAGGACCAGCTTTCTGATGCCAAGAGAGAACTGAAGAGCGCCAAGGCTGACTCCAAAGTACGGAGAGATGAGAAATCCAAAAAGTAAGTGGCTATGAAGATGAATGGTTTGGGTGGTTATCATTTCCCTGTTCCCCGGCAAAATAGAAGTTACAACTTTTTTTTGTGTTTCTCCCGTAGGGCCGTGGAGACCAAGAAGAAGGCCGTTGAGAGGATAGAGGAGCAGCTGATGAAGCTGGAAGTGCAGGCAACCGATCGTGAGGAGAACAAGCAGATTGCCCTGGGAACTTCTAAGCTCAACTACCTGGACCCTCGTATCTCCGTTGCTTGGTAAGATGATATTCTTAACATGAACGCTTGTTCAAAGTGGTAATGAACAGTCTGTGTCTCTGCCCACCAAATACTTGTGGACAATGCCAGTTTGAGCAGTGGAGAAGGGGGTGGGGTGTCTGTAAATTTGACAGTGTTGGAGATTAGCCTACTAGCTAGCGAACATTACACTATGGAGATCTTTTGAGATGGAGGTTATTTCTCAATGTATCTGTCAGTGTCCGGTCGGGGGCATTTTTTCCTCTCAGCTCATACCCCCCCCCCCA
>CABFOS010026595.1:17698-28884 GCA_900660315.1 Diretmoides pauciradiatus
CACACACACACACACACACACACACACACACACACACACACACACACACACACACACACACACACACACAAGAACATGGAATGAATACGAATTGTTCTAATTGTGTAGATGCCATTGGAAAGAGGTTCCTGTTGAATGTAAGTTTTGAGAGGGAGCGTTGTAAAAAGATGCCCGGGTATGAGAAACAAGCCTCTTGGAAATCCATCTCACCAAAGACAATTGACATGATTTATTCACATATTAGCATGCTCTCGCAATCTATAATTCAATGGCCCAGACTCCTTCTTATCTAAAAATAGCTTCTTAAAAAGACCTTTGATTGCCTGAGTAAGCTGCTCAGCATGACTACCTGTACATCATGCAGTAACAACAAACAGCAAACTGACATACTTTCATCACTTCACCTACAAAGCTCTAGCATAGCAAAATGTGTCAAGCCAATGTGAATTAGCAGTGTATGCTTACTTCACTGAGTTTCATTAGACTTTATAACACATGCATTATGACTTACCTGGCCTGACTGTTATCAGTCTGTTGCTCAATGAATGACTGACTGGCTGCTGGCTGCTGGCTGTCCTCCATTCTCTCTGACCAGGGATCCTGCGAAACTCCCAGTTGCACTGACTCCTCAGCTCTGCCTCGCTCTCCACTCTCTTCTGACCCCATTAGACCCAGCAGCGGTGAGTATGTATCCTGCCATACAACCCGCTGCCCTGAGTTCAGTTTTGCTTCTCCCTCAAGGTGCTTGTTTGTGTCTTGCTCCATGAGTTTCCTTTGAGCCATTGGAGGGTCCATCGGTGTCTCGGCTTCAGCATCTCTGTGGCCCTTCACTTCCTCTGAATCTGCAGGCAGGCGCTGATAGCTCTCCAGCCACTTCAGCTGCCCATTCTTGTGGCTGTAACGGCTATCGCTGAACCAGCGCACCACTTCTGATTTGGGCAGGCCTGTCCGGACACTTAACTCCTCATACTGCTGGCTGCTGGGCCAGCGGGTGCTGGAGAAGACCTCCCGGAGGACGAGAACCTGCTGGGGGGTCTTGTTGCCCCATGGGGGTGAGAAGGACGGTTGAGAAGTAGGCATGTCAGCCATTTTAGGCTTGAGTTCTGGAGGTACGATCTCGGAGTTGGTCTCTGGTTCATTCATCCTCAGTCTCTTCAAGTTGATCTTAATGGGGTCAACTTTCAGCTCTGGACAGCCCCTGTCTCCCTCAAGGGGGTCATCCTCTTTCATCAGTTGCTGTAAGATTGACATGCCTTTTATGGGAAAGTCCTTGCTGCATTTACCCTCATCTAACATGGATAAATTGCTGCTGCTGCTTTTGGTAATGACAGTGGTGCTGGTGCTTTCATTAAGGGGTTTGCTGGCATGGTTCAGGTTAGGGACACTGTCATTACAGGTAGTGCTGGAGCAGTCACTACTAATACTGCTGTTGTTGGTCTTGTGAATATGGTTGTTGTTGCGATCGTCATCTGTCTTTGTGGCTCCGGACTGCTCTTGTGGACTGATGCTGCCATTGTTATGATTGTTACAGGTGATGTTAGATTTGCTGGTGTTATTCATGATCACTTTACTCTTGTTATTGTTGGAACCTTCCAATCCAATTGGTATACTGTTGCTTTTGACATTTGGTTTGCCGTTGGTGTCAGCAATGCCGTGCTCGTCATTATTGCCAATGTTAGTAGAGCAAGTGGCAATGCTGTTGGTTGGGCTGCTGTTATTCACAGGTTTCCTAGTGACAGTCTCACCACCATTACTACTGGAATAACTGCTGATGCTGCTGCTACTGCTGCAACTACTGCTGCTACTGCTGCTTCGACTGCTGCTGGTGCTACTGACACAACCGCTGCTTCCAGCCATGTCCAGGCCGAGGCCATTGCTCTTGTCTGGCTCCAGGGTGGGTTGAGTATTCTTGGTCAGTACCTGTGTTGTTCTGACTACAGATGGAAACTTTGGGGGGACGATCGGGGTAGAATATGAGACTCTAGTGACTTGGGGGTTGGTTGACATGTTAGCCTGTGTTGTTATGACGCCAGGAGGCCTACCTTTCAAACTACCATAGGGACCTTTGGCCATATGGTAGTTTGGTCCCACTGGGCCTGATTGGGAAGGCTGGGCAGTGACAGTGTGGTGGGTTACAATGTGATTGACATGCCTTTGTGTGGAGGGCTGTTTTTGGGGTGCACCACCCTGGAAGACGGTGTTGAACATCTTCCTCCTGGCCTCTTCAATCTCCTCAGGAGACCAGCTGATGCCCTGCTTGAGCCTCTGGGCAGTAAACCACAGTTTGATCTGCTCTTCGGGGAACTCGGAGACCACCGTTAGATAGCAGAGTTCGGCTTTGGTCGGGTAGGGAAACTTGCCAAAGGAGGTCTTGAGAAAGCTGCTGGTGTCCATGGCGGCATTATAGGTAGGGATGCTGCTAAGAGGGATCATCACCTTTGGAAGGTCTTTATTGGAATCAGAGGAGGGGGAGGAGTAAAGGGAGGGAGTGTGCTGGTGAAAGACTTGATTGGACACTGTCGTCGTAGTCACACGAGTGACAGCGTTCCTCGGCATAGCTGGGGCACCAGAAATACTGAGAGCCCCGTTTTGGAGTTCAGGCACATTTGTCAGCATGCTGGGGTCTACTTCCTTTCCAGTGTCTATCTTCCGTACCTCCACGGTGTGGGAAACCACTATCTTTTTGTGCTCCCCCTTGGCTTTCATCATCTTTGCAATCGGCGTTTTGGTGAGGGAGATCCCAGATTCTTTATAGTTCTCTCCACTGTCTGTGAAGAGACTTTGCTCCACAGTGGTCAACCCATCCCTCTTGTTGACATGTAGGGAGGCAGTGATCAAGCCATCCATTATCCCAGGGTGGGCTTTAGCATTATGCAGAGCCAGGGCCTCAAAGCGGACAGCTGACACCCTACAATTCAGGCAGTAGAAGGTGGGCTGGGCCCTGAAGTCTAAGTGGCAGTTATGCATGTGATCCAAAAAGTAGTTTAGGTCTCTGGACTCGAAACGGCAGGTTGGACAGCTGTATGTGCCACCTTTCTGCCTCTCATTGCCGCCTTCTGATTTGGAGGAGTTGTGGGAGAAATGGCCAGACTCTTCCCCAGAGATGCTGAGTATGCTATCTTCTGGGATCGTTGGTAGGAGTTCTGGTAGACAGCCCAGTATGATTTCCTCGCGCACATGTTTGGATTTGGATGGTATCATGCAGGGTACAGTGGATTTCCTCTTGCTGGCCATTGTGCAGCTTTATGTAGATGGAGAAGTGACTGATTAGTTGTCCGATCTGATGAGAACAGAGGGTGGGTGGATAGTGAAGATGGATGAATGAAGATTAGTGTCATGGACCAGCCGCTATGATATCACAGTGTTGCTTCATGTTTGTCTTCTGCCACTTTACGACTCCTGTCACATGGACAACTGTGTTTTAACAGCTCACTGGGAACCTAAGGCAAAAAGAGTAAAAACCGGTTCAGTTTGACCTGGCAGTATAACTACGTTAGGTCACAAGATGGTGGTATAAATGAGAATAAAGTCATCATTTCACATTAAAACTGTGCATTCCTATAGGTACAAATGGTTGTAACTGAACACTCTATTAAACATGATAGGCTACATAAGGCTTTTTAGGACAAAACTATTTTATACCTTTAATAAAAAACATGGTTAAAGCATATTACTGTTGATAGAGTGGTGAAGTGGGTCTCGCTCACTGCACCCATCTTTAAAAAAAAATGGTATGGGAGTCCATGGACAAAAAATATGAATGTTTTAAAAGTAACTTCCGGCTGTTTCAAGTGGCGTTAATTAAATTATTGATAACGTTAATGATGTCAAAGGAATGTGGAGGGCTTAAAGCTTTTCAAACTAGAATTCAGTGCACCACACACACTCCCTCAGTCAAGGCAGCCAGCACCTGGCCTGTCAGGCTGTCAAACTCGCCAGGACCCACATTCTAATCTAAAATCATTTGGTTGTTGTTCTTAATCATTGCATAGACTTCGCACCATTAATTACTGATGGGACTCACTGACAAAATGTTATATACCGGTAATTAAAAATGGTCGTTGAGAAGGGAACAATCAGTGTCAAACGTTATTAACTATTGTCCACAGACTACATTAGTAACTTTTTTGCAATAATGTGTCTGAGTGGGACTCGCTCCTCTGCTCCGTGGTGCTGAGTTGAGACGTATCTAACCTTGCCAGCTGTTTCACATTGTGCCGAGAAACCAAAAATATGCAAAAATATGCATGCCAGTTTTCAGGTTTGAGTAATGTTCATCTACATAAAAGCACTTACTACTTGTTTCTTGTCAGTATGTGGAAAGAAGTATTCTGTGGAATTTTTTTATCCCAATGAAATGTGGGGATTTGTCTATCAAACATGCTAGAACGCAAATCTTGGCAAAGATGTTTGGAATGGAAGTGCGGTTCATATCTAAGGGGGAAACTTCATTCTTAGTATGCACTGGGTCCGTCTGACCTGTTCCTCTTTTGTTTGATATTGTAAAGCAAACAAATGCCGGATAAAAATACATGACTAAGCTTTAGGTCAAGTGCATTACACATTCAACTTTCCCATAAGTGAGACTTAACATCTACTAGGAATTCTGGTCATGTGCCTCACATTAAGGCCAGACATCAGGCTGCTAAGCTTGGATTTGAGCTACGTTTCATATTTATAACCTCATATAGAGGTTATATGAGGCATCCCTTCATATTGTAGCGTCAAGAACAACATGACATGAAACATTCTGATAAGGTTATTGCAAACACACCATTTACAGGCGGGAGCCAAAAACCCATCTCATCCTTTGTTCTTTCAACGAGAGTTACATTGCATGTGTGCACACAAACACAATACACAGACAGATAGGTGTCCAAATCCATTAGCACGCCGTATGTTCACACTTTGCATTCCTGCAACACTCCTGTTCTAAGGATGGATAAGGATTGTAGCCGCAGTGTCTCAACACTTCTCTCCTTTGTTCTCCATCTCATGAGCTGAAAAAACACACCCCCTGTGCAAGCATGTACATGCACACATGCATGTACACACCCTCATAAAACATTACTTTACATTTAACAGGGGTTTGTGCATTTTGTCACAACAATGGATGCCTCTTGTCAGCTGTATATCTAACCTTCATTCATTTTAACACTGGATACTACACCATATGTCAAGAAACGAGAAGAAAATAAATAAAATCTGAAAGTGAAGACTCCGCTTTTTCTCAGCCCTCTAAATGAACTCTTGACACACACACACACACACACACACACACACACACACACACACACACACACAGACACACACACACACACACTCAGCCTCTTCATACCGCTCCCCTCTTCCTCTCTGAGAGTGGAGAAGTGTTGACGTGTGACATGCTGCTGAAAACTGCTCTCATTCTATCATCATCTATCCAAATCACTCAGGCTATACCCTCTCCTCCAGGGAAAAAACCATATCAGCTGTGTTAATGCACGACCATACCACCCCGACACCGTGTTCCTGCTGAGACGCAGTGTACCTCAACACCTTGTACTGCATTTTGTGGGCCACCCCGAATACAATGTCTCATACTTCTGACAAATTTTGCGTCACATAGCATTGGTACAGCTGGGGGGGAAAAAAGCACTTTCAAGACATTCATTTTGCAGCCTTCCACGTGTATGTTCACCACGGCCGGCTGGCTGGTAAATAAAAGATGAACCTGTTCCAGAATTAAAAACCTCAAATGACTGCCCTCCAGTACACACTGATCCCAGACAGACTGTGACGTTCTTTTTGTAACTGCCTCTTTTTCATTTGTAATGACGGCTGCCTTCAGACAGAAAAAAACAAAAAAACAAACAACAACAAAAAAAAACTAGGTCACCAGCATCTTATGCAGTAATTCCGGTTCGCTGCATCCAGACGCGGGCATGTGCTGTATGTTTCGCCCGCCGGAGAGGTCATGATACCCTCTAACGGCACACTCGATTAACCCCTGGTGAGGATGCTGGGTTAAACGTGTTTGTTCCATCGAAGGGGATTTAGAAGTCAGTTCTTATGCAACAGAGGGATCTGCATGCACATCCAAACATCTGTGTACGAGACCTTATTATGGTGTATAGTGTTAGACAAAGGGTGGTCAATCATCTACCCCGGAGGACCAAGAGTCTGTAGGTTTTTTTAATCCCAAGCAAAGAATACAGCAGGTGATTAGTCCCTCCTCTCTGCTTGAAGGTGCTAATCAGTGAAATCGCTGCTGTATTCTTTGCTTGGAATGAAAACCCGCAGACGCTTGGCCCTCCATGACACGATTACCCATCCCTGTGTCCGACAAAAGCTTTGTAAAAATCAGCGTTGGCTCAGTTTAGCTGCACTCCATATTGTGTGTGTATATATATATATATATATAGAAGTAATTTATCAAAGCGACATCACAACGTACGTCACAATATTTCAGAAAAAGCATCTGATGGAAAATAAAGCGGTGGCGGTTGTACTTTGCTGCTTCTGCTGCAGTGGCCTAAAGTAGCCCCCAGAGGGGACGTCGCTCTTTGACGAGAACAGACGCTGGCCTAGTACAGAAGCTCCCCTTCCCAAAACACTCCACTTCCTGCATGAGAAAACCCAAGACAAGCCAAAAGTTGAGAAAGGTTACATAAAGAATCAGGTCACCTATCAAAAGAATGGGCTGCTTTATCTGGCGAGCGAGACGTGCGATCAGACACAAGACAAGGGCTTCCCAGACAGGGAGCCATTGAATGGTTCCCTCTGAAAAGCCAGGCCTCGTGTTTCAGCGGCGAGGTAGACGGGGCTCAGACGATCACTGTCCCCAGTGTGTCATATGTCCTCGCACTGGCACTGGCACTGCGGCGCAGAGGGAGGAAGCTCTTTTCATCTCCACAGACCTGGGGAGTAGTATCACAACTGAGGGAAAATGACAGAGCTCCCAGACGAGCTTTCTGAACACCCACGCTCAGCGCAAGCAAGGGGCCTCGCACGCTAAACTACAACCACATCTCAACCATTCAACTTTTTCATGACTCGCGTTTCAAAACAAAATGGGATTCCAACAAATTAAAGATCTGCGAGGTTTTGATATGTTCAGAGTTTTATGATTCCCCTCGTCATTTCCATGACAATATCATATTTACATCTCATACTCTACATTCATATCCTATCATTTGAATGACAAACCATTTCAACCAATCGTTGTTAAACTTGCAAAGCATTTATTCCCTTTCATGGCTTCATGGATTGCTGCAGTAATTAATATATCACTACACACAAATTCATGTCCAATCCAAAGCACATGAGAAGGGAGGCGAGGCTACGAAGCGGTTGGCAGACATTAAAATTTCATTCAAAACAGTCCCACTGATTCAGACACTCCCAGATTGTTGGGTCATCTACAGCTGATATTAACTAACGAAGATTTGGGTTTTGTTGTGGCACTTGTCACACGGCGGGAGGAGGAAGGAGGACAAAGGGAGGAAAAAACGCAGACATTTGGGAGTGAAGTGAGAGGATGATGATGACAGCCTGCGCCGTTTCAATATTCCACCCCCGACACATCATAAGCACACACACACACACAGACACACACACCTCCACAATATTTAACACCTGCACCATTCTGAAATCTTTGTCTTTGAACTGACTAACTGGGAACGTGGCTTTTGATGCAGCCGTCACACGAGAGCTGGAAAAACAGCATTTATTCTCTGTTTAGTGACAATATTTGTTTTTCCGTGTCATTTGTCTTGACAGTGATCCACGGCTGTCTTGGGAATCTGCTTCAAATTCTGCCAAAATTCACCTGGCATGCGTTGGGGGTTTGGGGAGGGGGCAGAGAGGGGAACTCCTGACAGATACATTTGAATGATGAAAAAAAAAGTGTTTAGGGAGGATATTTTCTGCCAAATGTCCATTAAATAGATTAACGTCATGTGAGTGGATCAGCTGGACACCCAAATATAAGCCAGAGACAGAGAGCAATTACTGCCTTGCACAGAGAAGAGATTGGGAACAATGGTGCCTTATTTATAAGGGAAACGTGATCCAGCGCTGGGAGCCTTTAGGCGGCTGACTGTCGATTTGCGATTGTTCCGTTTCCTGCATCCCTTGGTGTCTCCCATGTCCATCATGCTGTCTGTGTGGAGTAATGTGTTGGTTCTGACAGTGTGAATGGGCATGATTCAGTTTGGGGGGCATCTCTGCATGTGAGCGGTACTGTACACTTGCCAGAGTGAATAAGTGGCGTTGCTCCACGGCAATCTTTGCTACGTGTCCAGCCTTCTGCTGAAGACACTGGTGTGTACGCTCTTAACGTGGGTGTGTTTGTCTGAATGGCTGCTGAGCTGCAGGTGGTGTCTGCACCCCCCCACCTCCACGACTGCAGCCCCATCCACTGGGAGAGCGGATGGTGGTGCCACTCATGTGTTAACATCTCCATGGCAACCCCTCTCTTCCCCTTACCCACCACGCAGAGTCATTCGCCCACACCCACCAACCTCAAGGCACACACACACACACACACACACACACACACACTGAATTCCTTGGACTGCATCCGGTGCAGGACAAACTTAATCCACAATGCCCTGATCAGCCATCTTTGAAAAGTCCATTCATGGTTTAGTGTGTTTCAGATCATATGAGGTCAGTAATAAAGTCTTCGCTTTTTCTTTTTTCAATTAGGCTGCAGCCACACACAGAAAATCCTGCTTCACTGTTCTTATTATGTTCATAACCACACTATAGACACTGAAAATGACCTCTTGTCAATGTTATTGTCTTGTTAAACCAGCATGGAGGTCTGAAGACTGAGACAGTACAGTTTATAGCTACTGCACGCTGTCTGTCTGTCTGTCTGTCTGTCTGAGCATCTTTGTTGAATGGTTTTTGTGTTTTCTCGTTATGGTGAGTGCTCACTACTGAAATCTTACATTGTTCTCCAAACCCTCTATCTGTGGCCCAGATGAATGACAGACAATTAAACCATGGTGTGCGAGAGAATTCTGAGTCATGCATCCTTTTTCATCACTTTTGATGAACAACTCCTTCAGTTCTGTAGCCAAGACTACAGGCATTGATTTGGCAACTTAAGAAGAAAAGGAAGAAAGATGGCGGCGTACCGCACAATGTACTGTCCATCCTAAAATGGCTGACATTACAGCCTCTTGCAACTGCCAAAGCTTGGCAAATGCCAGCTCCTGCTGACCGAACCTTTCTTGTATAGGACAGAGAAAGTGGCAGGGGCTCTTTCCTCACTAGCCCCTAGGTTTTTTCCCCTCCCTGAGTGCACAGAAGTTTCTTTTGGTTGGAACTGTGCAAATATGCTATTTCAGTAAGGCTTTTGAACGCTCTGGGCTTCGATACAGCATTGGTCCTATGACAAAAGCAATACAAAAGGATGAAAGCCCTGAATAAAAGTGAATTTGTATAGAATGCCGTCCTTTCTGATGGGAAAATAGGACTCGGTACTGAGCTTCGGAGCGTATTCTGTGAGGACCAAGAGGTATGCCGTTATCGTGAATGCTTGTTTGTACAGAAATACGGCTGGGAAATAGATCTGGTTGGCATTAAATAGTTGATTTTCCTCTCTGAACTCAAGGAATGTTATACACTCCATGTCAGCTAAAACTGCAAATCATGACCATATGACCTTCCTCAGTATTCTCTGGCAGGAGATCTGTGGGCGGCGCACATGAACATATTATCTAACTTCAGTAGATATAAATCGGAACATCAAATCCTAAAAGTACAGTATTCCAGGTAAATAATGAAGTGGCATCAGCAGATGTCTTTCTGCGGAGGGGAGTGGGCACTCTTGGTCCATTAAATTGTCTGTGTATACAAACACTCTGTTATGGCCACAACGAAAACTGTGAGCTGTGCCTAATTGCAGGGAGTGAAGGATGAAAGGCAATATGCCTGGCCTCATTAGAGCGGTTCCGAGAAGGGAGATGGGAGAACGTTCCCAGGGATCCACAAAGGGAATTGACATTCCCCCAGCGTAACCCTCCTGCTGGAGTAAAACCCTCCACACACTCCAGCTCACTGGACCAAGCTGAGCCGAGTCCACTGGAGCCACGCAATGACAGCTCATCCACCTTTGTTTTGTGCATAATTACAGACGCCTGCAAATTAAGTATCCGAGTGCAGAAATATCCAATGGAGCCTGTTCAGTTACATGCCATGATAATACACATACCTCTTTAGGAACATTGTGCACCGCGGGCTTACTAATCACTATGTAAATGTTTTATAACTTACTTATTGTTAAATAATTGAAATATATTCATTAACTGAAATTACTACTAATATTAATAATAATGATGATTGTCTTAGTTACTGGGACGATTTGGGCTTGTCTCTGTTTTGGACACCGGACCCACACTGAGGCAGCATTAGTCAGCAGAGGTCCCTCCCCTGAGGGAGAGGAGACACATGGCATTCAGCTGGCTCCTCGGTAATGACTGTAAATACAGTCACATTAAATACAATGTGACTGTAAATGAAATGCAATGGCTCACTCGGATAATCCAGCAGGGATTTTGCAAAAATAACAGCCGGCTCATCAAAGGAGCGGTTGTAAAAAGGACAGTGTCTGTATGGAGTAAAGCAGCACATGTTGGTAGAAGAAGAAGAGGAAATGAAAAGAGTCTTGTGCATCCAGACACAGGCCTGTCCTGCTGTCACCCTCCTGTCCCCCTGTCACCCTGTCCTCCTGTCCCATCGCTCTGGGCAGGAGGAGGGAAGGGATCTGGTCGGGAATTAACATCAATGTACAGTATACACTTCCCATGCAGTCTCTATATGACGGCTTTGATCTAAAGAGAGAGCCCCCTCCCTCTCTCTCTTTAGATCAAAGCCCCGTCATATAGAGACTGTTTTCACCAAACTCTTTCACAACTGCAGACACACTCAGCGCGTTGTGCAATCCAATAAGCAGATACGCCACATTGTATAGCGTGAGAGAGAGAGAGAGAGAGAGAGAGAGAGCGGGAGGAGACGTTGTTGTAACTAACAAACTGACGCGTTAACCCGTTTCACTCCACGTCCACGTCGCGTCGCGGCAAAACACCTCGGCGCTCTCCAGCCAACGGCGATGTGCCACTCTGAGGGGTATATAACCTTATGAATATCCCCCCCAAAAAAAAACTCCACTCCCCCCTCCACCTCCACCACCA
>CABFOS010026596.1:0-10162 GCA_900660315.1 Diretmoides pauciradiatus
TGAGACATTTAATTGTAATTAATAATACATGGCATGACACAAGTACTTCACAACAATAATAGTAGGCTACTGTGATTACACTTCCCAACATTTTCACACGTCATTATCAATGCAATGCTGTATTACTTTGACCAACGGAGGTCTGTCCAAGGACTGCAAATCTGGATCTTGTAATCCTGATCTTGTGGTATCCGGATCAGAATGATCCTATCTGAAAGTTCTTTGAAATACCCGGACAAAACCTAGAGGATCAATTTGATCTTGGATAGCAAAAAAAGGGATTACAAAATCCGGATCACTCTGATCTGGATTAAATGTTTTGAAATACTGGGCCCTGGGGTTTCCTCCAAAAATAAGGACCCCCACCAAAAACATGCAGAAGATCATTGCCTCACCAGCGAGTTCCCTGATCGCGGATCGCTCCTGGTCTGCCCCTCCCCCGAGGAAGGACGGCCCAGGATGGGTTAAATGTGGAAGGGACATTTCACAGCCTCCAGTGTGTGCATGTGTGTGGGGGTGTCGGCCGCGTGGGTTGGTTGAGCATGTGATGATTAAAGACGGCTTGAGCTGTCCATTTCCTTTCTTCCTTTCCTTCCTTCAAACTGAGGGGTGTGCAAAGCGTAAATATTATTTCACTTTAAGAAAGATAACACTGACTTTTTTCTTCTTTTTTTAATCTTTAGCAAGCGAACATAATATAAGTGGGGATAAGACACTCTCTTCTCTATCTGCAATGCATCAGTGCTATGCTTCAGTTTGTTGAATGAATAGTGCAGCTTGCTTTTTAAATGCACTGTACTGGTTGGATGGCTTTTACTTTAATACAATTATGAGAAAATTGCATCTTATAACTTTTTCACCCATGGTTCATTTAATAACCAGCTCTGACATCTTAGTTGCTCACCTGGTAAGCAATCACTGTTATCACAATTTTATTCATGTAGTATTATTTTATTTCATTAGTTTTATTCTTTTATTGCAGCACTCTCTTTCAATTATCTGATCAGTTACCAGGTCCCCTCGACATTCCTATTCATTAGCATCTGAAAAGCAAAGTGATCGTATTTTACTGCCCTAGCCTGCGCTCCGTCTTATTTTCCCTGTCTACTACCACCATTTTTCTAGTTACCCTCCAACAAGAGGCTCTCTGAAATACCACCTTATTCTATTGCAAATTGATCCTATGATCACAGGAGATGATCTACAGTAACACCTCTGTTTTCTCCTCCTATGGGTCCTAAGTCGACATTTAACACCATTTTACACCTGTGGTTGTTCAATAAAGTTGTATTTTATCCCACAGGCCTATCAGCGGTCCTATCACTCTGCGATGTTTGATACCACAGGCGCTAGCCACTAGAGTGTCTTGATTTCTGCCTCATAGGTGTACAATTTGTGCTCCACTCCTCCGACCAATTCTATCAGTATCACTTTTAGATTACATAAGCTGGTGTTTAGGGCTTCTAAGATGAGGATGAAGACAATTCTATAGTATGCTTGGCCAGAAAAACAACTGGAACCTGGATGAAAACCTTCATTGTTCACTATTTTTCCAAATTTAAGAAAGCAAATTCATTCTGTATGAGCTGTTTTGTATGGCAAAAAACACAATCAGAACATAAAGGACTGTGTAAACTCAATTTAAGCAAGAAAAAAGAGAAAGAAGTGCATCAAAGTAGTCTTTCACATTACCCGTGATTCTGTTTCCCCAGAAACTTGTAACGATTGGGTTTCTTTTCCTGTCCTCCAAGGTGTCCAGTTCACGTTCCACTCCTTCCATCTGGAGGATCACCATGATTACCTTCTAATCACGGAGAACGGTAGCTTCGCCCAGCCGTTGGCCCGGCTCACCGGCTCCGAGCGTCCCGCGGCAGTAAACGCGGGCCTCTACGGGAACTTCAAGGCCCAGCTGCGCTTCATTTCCGACTTCTCCATATCGCTGCAAGGATTCAACATCTCCTTCTCAGGTACGAAGAGGAGGAGTCGGGTGAGTGGCGGGCGGTAGAGGTGTTGATGTTGCATAGGCAGGGAATGGAGGGAGGGTTGGAGAGGATGTAGGGCATATGGTGTGGGGGTGGAAGGGGACGAATGAGAGGAGGATGTGGATGTGAGGATGATGAAAGGGTGGATTTGGGGGTGGTGGTGTTAAGCAGAGGGTGCAAATAGAAAACAAAGGTGAAAGACAGCATGACAGACAGGGAGAGAGTCAGCTCGCTCGATGATGGGATCAAAGGTGCTAAGCCAGTCTCTAATGCGTGCATAAAGTAACATGTGAGGAGTGATTTGTTCGTCAGAATGGGAGCAGGCTTAAGGGAGGTAATGCCTTGGGCTGTGCTGATCAAAGGAGGATAATTAACAGACAGTGAGGTCAGTAAGGTAGAGGGTGTCTGACTGTGATGGGAATGAAACCAAGCCATATGGGTGAATATCCCCAGTATGTTGAGGAGGAGGGGGAGGAGGTGGGCAGAGGAATGGAGAACAAGGTGGAGAGATGGGAGGCAGAGGGAGGGAGATACAGGGATAGAGAGAGAGAAAAGGGAGATGAGACAGATGGTGATGGTGTATTAGTAGGGGTGATGGAGAGGGTGGGGGAGAGAGAGAGAAAATGAGAGAAAGGAGAAAGAGTGAGAGAGGGAGTCCGCTTTATGAGCAGCCTGGCTAAATGTTTGCCTGCTGTTCGCTGAAGTGAAGCATAACTTGTGCAGCCATGAATATTCATGAAATTATCTGATAGTTTGCGTGTGTGTTTTTGTCCTTGTGTGCTCTGCGATTAGCATCTATAGATCGCCTAATTAGAATTCATGTTTTAACTTTTTATGACTTTTGATAAAAAACTTCCAAATTTGTCAAGCGGCAAAAATCAATGTAAAATGCAAATACAGACCAGGGGGATGAATGATGGCAGTAATAGGACCTACAGTATCAAGAGTATGTGTGTAATACTATGGCACGGCAGAAGCCCAGTGAAGTATCCACCCTGTTGAAGTGTCCTTGAGCAAGACAATGAATCCCTACCAGACATAATGGCGCTATTCTGTAGTTGACACTGATGTCCCTCGAAAGGAGCAAGAGAAAAGACGGATTTCTGTTTTGGGGGGGATCAGTAAATAATTATTTTAACTACCATTTTCCACCTCAGTGATATTTCCTAAATCCAACCTATTTTATCATTGCGTGATGCTGAAACTGTAATCCATGCATTCGTACTGTACCTTCCAGGCTTGATTACTGCAATGTTCTTTTCTCTGGTCTTCCTAGTTATGCCACTAGAAGTCTTGTTCAGAATGCTGCAGTGAGCATTCTGACAAAAAAGAGAAAATGTGATCATATAACTAACCCCCAGTCTGGCCTCTCTTCACTGGCTACCAGTGCAGACTAGAGCTGATTTTAAGGTTCTTCTTTCAACTTATAAGGCCCTGCATGAACTTGCACCACCTTACCTACCTTACTTACCTAATTATTCCATATATACCAGCACGTCCTCTTCGTTCTCTCGATGCCGTTCTCCTGGTCATTCCCTGTTAATAAAAAATCAGTTGGCTTCAGAGCATTTTCCTACTGTGCACCTTATCTCTGGAATGGCCTCATGTCAAAAAAGCATGTTCAGTTGAAATCTTTTAATCAAGACTGAAACCCTACCTCTATACACTTCATTACAGCCTAGCCTAGAACATAGAACTTAGTCGAGTCCATCACCTTTTCAACATTGGTGTTTTGTTTTTATTGATATTTTTTGCTACAGTATATACAGACATCTCTTTGGCTTTGTTGTTTTGGCTTTGATGGTTTTGGTGTCTTTCTATTGTAACTATTTTGTTTGCTTGCTGTATGTTCTCTCCTATGTATTATTTTACTTGTAAAGTGTATCGGGACCATGCCACATGGTGATTCTGCACTTTAAATAAAGTTGATTGGTTGATGGATTAATTAATATAATATGATAATGGAGTTAATGACATGTTTACCACAGGTGTGACTGAATACACGCCTACTGTTTGTTCAGAATATGACATTGTTCCTATTGTTTTTTGGCTGGTTTGTTTACAGAGTATGATCTTGAACCTTGCGAGGACCCTGGGACCCCCCAGTTCGGCTGGCACACGGGCTCCCGCTTCAGAATTGGTGACTCGCTGGCATTCTACTGCAACACTGGTTATCGTCTGCAGGGGGCCAGGGAGATTGTGTGCTTGGGAGGTGGCCGCCGCATGTGGAGCGCCCCTCTGCCAAGGTGTGTGGGTACGTGGTCAGCAGCTTTCATTCTGTTTTCTTCCTTTCCTCTATGTGTGTACAGTACATTGCATGATTTACAAGGTCAGCCAACAGGTTTCTCACCTGCGTGGTGCAGTTCAGATCTTTTTATATTAGTGTCTGCACATTGAGGAATTCCATGTAATGGGATTTTCTTAAGTAGACAGCAATTAAAAGATCAGACCTGTGTTAGATACTGATTTGAGCTGCCGGAGTAAATCTAGCCCAGGAGATCTCTTTTCCACTAAAGGGTGCACCAGGGCTAGCCAGAGAGAGTTCATTACTTCTGCGAACTCATTTTTCCCCCTAGAGAAGCTTAATATGATTACGTGCACATCTTAAGAGCTGACTCCAGAGATAATTTCATAGCCGAGGCATCGCGTCATATAAACTAATAGTCCTATCAGACCTCATGATGGAGTGCTTTTCGTGTGTTTACTAACCCCTGGCCCTATAGCACACCAATTTAGCCCTGTGGTGGAAAAGAACTGCTACGATGGCATGAATATTACAAGAGAACAGGGCTTGGAAACAAATAGCAAAAGCAGTTAAGTAGTGCTTCTAACTGGTAGTGACTAACTTAATGAGTTTTAGAATATGCATGCTCATGTTTTAAGAGAAAACAAATGGTGCAGTTGTGTCACGTGTGTCATAAAACTTGCAAGGAGACGCACAGTACATATATTTCAGTGTCCCTCCTGTTCTACGTCCATAATTTGCTGTTGGCTTGTTGATTCGTTTAATCCTCTACAGTCGGCATGGTGCAAGAACGCCACTGGGGTAAATCTTAAAAATGAAGCCCTGTAATGATTTTATACTGAGCAGTTAATACTGTGCTCAACATTTTGCAATGTGTCAGTGCCTGTTGGTAATGATTATTATGATACTAAAGCAATGAAAGGGAGCGACACTTGGATAAATTAGTAATTATGATTATCCGAATAAGGCATTTGAATTAGCTTGATCTCTTTCGTAACACGCTAATGCCTCAGTAATACAAACTCTATACATTTCAGTCCAGTTTTCCGGAGCCTACTTGATGCAGCTTTTTGGTATGCTTGCTGATTCTGTCTTTGTGTCTCTTTTTGCAGCGGAGTGTGGATCAACAGTCTCCAACAACGAGGGAGTTCTTCTGTCGCCCAACTATCCCCTGAGCTATGACAACAGCCATGAATGTGTGTACAGTATTCAGGTCCAAACAGGCAAAGGCATCAATGTCACCGCCAGCACCTTTCACCTTGCACAAGGTGACATCCTCAAGGTAAAACCCACAATGGACTCTCTCCTTTTTGTTGACAGAAAATAGAAAAATTACCGCTAACTACAGAGAGAACGTTGGCTAAGAACTGTGGGATTAGGCTTGTGCTACTTTAAAAAAACGATCCTGGAGTTTCCACCCAATTGGCGCTTTTCATTGCATGAAATGTGAAAATAGAAAAGAACTTTGGTGCTATTTTACGCATGAAGCACCAGACAGAATACAGAATTGTTTTGTCAGCATCCCTTTGGGAACTAAGGGATTTATTGCTTTGCTCAAGGGCATTTCAACAGTTTTGAGAGCACCATAGATGTGATACTAGTCCCAGCTCACAGCTGGAATCCACTCTCATTTGAATGCAGATGTCATGTTAGGTCTAATCCTGTAATTAACAGAGCGTAGTACTGCATGTTTTTCAAGTAATGTGTGTTTCATTTAAAAAAATATATATTTTATGATATTTGGAGAATGTTTCTAGATAGTAAGACTTGAACAGAAGGAAAACAAATCCAAAATGGATGGTGGAGTATTTCAAAGGAAGAGCATGGAGCCTTAGTTTCTTTCTCGTTATTTCACAGATGACAGATGACAGATGACATGTACACTAGGAGACTCATACTTTAGGCTTAAAGAGGGCGCAATAAATTCCATAAGGAACATGGAGCCAAAAAATGTCTGTGATTTAGAAAGATAGAGCAATAAAGATGGCAGATTCATGTTTCTAAAACAGATTGCAGAATCTAAGGCCTTACTGGTAAGGCACACTACATTTAAACTCTCATAGTGTAACTACCTAGGTGTTTCATATTCAGGAACATTCAGTAGTTGCTTATTAATGACCATTTACTCCATAATGATGTCTACATCAAACAGACAGACACAGTTTAGAGATTGAAGCAAAACTTTGCAGTCTGGTGAAAATCTTGTCACAAAATGTCTCCTTTTCAAGGGGCTAAGAAGAAAAAAAGCTTGACTCATCCAAGAGGTTTTTACAAGCCCAAGGACAGTAGAATCCTTTCAACCCATAGAAGACCCATTCAATTGAAGTGAAAACATGAAAATCACTAAAATTGGAGTTAGGAGATTTTTTACACGCCAACAGTGATGAGCAAACTTATATTATATTCTTGATGATTTTTACCCAATGTTAAACAAGGCTTCTGTCCCATTCTGATCTCACACTTGGAGAGTGCGGAGATGGTCCTACCCATTTAAGGATGCTGCAATTTTAGATGAAATGAATAGAAGGTAAAGTAAAAAAATAAATAATAAAAGAGCAGACCTCCAGACCTGTTTTGTTAATTGCCTGGTTGATTCACCTCTACAGATGCACAATACCCAATCAATGGGAAACATTACACTCAATCCAATCTAATTTCCTCCTTTAATTTAGGACATCGGTTTTGCAATAGAGGTGCCATATAAACCGATGGATATACAGCACACATAGCTGCGTTTTATTGGTGGCATTAAAAATACTGCAACCGTCCCTTTCTCTAGTATTAATATTTAATACTGTATATTACTATTGTTTACCGTTTTATAGTAGAGTAGGTAGTAAATCCTGCATCAGCATTTTAGTGGGTTAGAGGTGATGAAATAAGGATAATTCATGGGATTGGAGCCCATGCAGTCGCAGTACAACTTACCATATGAACACTATATGATCCTATGACCCCACCACCCTTTTTTCTGTGGAACCCCCCCCCCATCATGTTCTCCCCTGTCTCTGGCCAGGTGTATGACGGCAGGGACAGTGCAGCCCCAGTCCTCGGCACGTACACGGGCACATCGATGCACGGCCTGTTCCTCACCAGCACTTCCAACCATCTGTGGCTGGAGTTCTTCTCTGACCAAGAGGCCACCGCAGCAGGTTTCCAGCTCATATACTACAGTAAGTTACGTTTCATTTCCTCAGAGGGGGTCCCTGGGTGCCTGCCTCACAGCTAGAAGGTCCCTGGGAGGCTGTTTCTCCCATGAGGTCCCCGGAGCGCTGCCCACGCCAGCTGCACCACCATTCCTGCTGGCCTGCCCCCCCCCAGAGGAAGGACAGACCAGGATGTGTCATTTCACGGCATGTGTGTGCGCGTGTGAGTTTGTGACAAAGAAAGATGGGCTTGCCACCCCCCTTGCTTACCTGAAGCTTTTCTAAATGAGTTTAGCCTCATCCCAGGAGCCAGGAATGTGCAAGATCTAGAATTTAAAGCAAATTTTAATTGACCCTCTCACCCTGCTCCACTGTGTCTTTCGCTGTCAGGGTGAACGCAGCATGGCACTTCTGCTCCTTTCCTGGAGGAAAATTAGCTTCTCTCTCCCCCCTCTCTCTCTCTCCGTTTCTCTCTAGCTGTAAATCTCTCCTCTTTTACTTTCCTCTTCTCTGCTGTAATTAGGATCTATAATTGCCTAATACTGTACCTTGTTAAAACAGGTGAATTATTATTGGGATTGTTTGAAATCGGTATGTTCGTTCACATGCGTGTGTGTGTGTGTGTGTATGTGTAGTGTATGACTGTACATATACGAGTGTGTGTAGGTTTGGGTCATTGCAGCAAGCAGAGCAGTAATAGATGGGTTTTGTTTCACCCCCAAATTGGCTGGGTGACTGTGTATTGCTGGTAACTGTTTTTAATCCATTACTGTGACGAGAGAAACGTTTTGGTGACACTGCATTTTGCAGTCCAAGTGTTTTTGCGCTTCATCTGCAATTGAGCTCTCTTAGAATTGTGTTTGTCTTCGAGTAGGTTTTGTAAGGTAGAAGCACTTTAACCTTCTTAGGAGTTCTTAAATGTAAATACTATTTTTATACTACAATGATACTTATTTTAAAGTATTTGTTTTGATTATTTTTGTTTTGATTTGTTTTGTTTTATGAATCTATATTGTTGTGATGTCTGGTCTTTAACTTTGGATTGCTCAATCTCCCGTCTGCTCAACAAATTTACCCTTGACTTTAACGTAGTTAATGAGAATTACAATGGGCAGATTGTGTTTTTTAGAAAGCATAGAATATATTAGCTAACTTCCATTTACTAAGTGAGTACTGGGTTCTTACTGGGTCATTTTAGGTCTATGGTAATTACACCTATCTTCTAGGTACCAAGAGGTACAGTATACTAGTTAAGGAAATGGCATTTTTATTAATGCGCTGCTATTTGGCATTGCAGATCTATTGTGAGAGGTTTTGGATACTGATACACCTGCTACAATAATCAGGAAAGGTTGCACTCGTTCACAGAAACTAAATACCATTGGCATCTGAATGCAGCCACAATTGTTGATTAAAAAAATAAATAAAATTGAATTTCCCCCCGTTTTTACCCAATTTACACGGCCAATTCCCCCCACCTAAGCAGTCCCGGTCGTTGCTCTGTCGGTCTGGGGAGAGTGTAGATGCATGTGAAGTCAGCCAGCCACTTCTTTTCACCAGTCAGCGAGGAGTTTCACCGGGAACACGTTATCCCCCCTGAGTTCCCCTCCCCTCTGAACAGACCAGAAGGAGGCGCTGGTGCAGCAATCAGGATATATCCCCTTGTCCGGCTTCAGTTGTACCTGTGGGGACGCCCGACCACCCGCCGTACTGTAGGCAACACTGAGAATCAAACCTGTGTCCTCAGGGTTGGTAGGCAGTGGAATAGACCACTGCACTACCCGGGCGGTCCAAGAATGCAACCACAATTAATTAGAGGAAATAATGGTTGAATTATAGAGTTGTCCATACTTGCAGTAAGTGTCACATAATTACATTTCAGCTCCTTATCTTGTGTCCAAGATAAAGAGCTGAACATAAACTATCACCCTTTGTCCATATCACGACACAGTCTTTATGTGGTCTTTTCAGCCAGAATGAATAGCCCTTTTCAGAGAGAGAGGTTTGACTGATGTGGGAACAGCAAGGAGGGCAAGGAGAAGGTGTGGTATGTGCAGCTTAAATCTTGTCTGAACATGAAATCTGATCATGTTTTCATGACTCTTCTACCAAAAGTGCTGAAGTAATTTTCTAAATGTGAGCGGTAACTGTTAGAGATTTATACCAGGCATGACACTTGTAATACTGCCATAACATCTTGCATGGGCAGGGGCCTCGCTGTGAGAGGAGAGCATAAATCAGCCCTGCTGGGTTTATGTGCAGCCGCTGTTGCCGCATAGCAGAACACTCTTACATTTACTACCTGAAGGAGAGGGAAGGAGACAAAGGCCATGGTCAAGATCAAATATGGTGACTCGGCGAGTAAAAGAGTTATTGCAGCATTCCCTTGTTTCTGGCTTGTTTATTTTATTTTATTTCTTCTGTGTTACCCCAAACTGTTATGAGTGGTTGCACTATTTCTCAATCCTGGTAAATGTCCACACTCAATTGAACACTTAATTGTGGTGGCCTAATTGTATTCTCTCTCCAGAAAGAATCTTTTACTACCAAGTAATATAATGGGACTTTAAGTCCAATCCTCATCTGTGCTCAACCGGAAATTATTCCCAAAGCTCAATCAATAAGGCTTTACAATGCAGATAAATGGGAATATGGCTGTGGCTTACAATATGGCTACTCTCCAGTGGACTTTTAAATGCTGACAAGCAATTTGTGTGTGTGTGTGTGTGTCTGTGTGTGTGTGTGTGTGTGTGTGTGTGTGAGTGTGTGTGTGTGTGTGTGTGTGTGTG
>CABFOS010026597.1:0-23175 GCA_900660315.1 Diretmoides pauciradiatus
CACACACACACACACACACACACACACACCTCCAATTCGGCTTTCAAACCAAGAGCTATAAGGCTAAGTTCTGAGAGAGCGGATGCTCTGATGGGGGTCAAAGTAAGCAGCCTTCTTAGCCAAGGCACCTGTCATATGGCTGAGCTCTGAAGGCACAAACGAAAATGGCCAAGATATTAAGACCATCCAATAGCCCTATTGGATGGTCTTAATATCTGTATCACAATATACTTTTTCATATCAGCCGTTACGATAATTATTATGATATCAGTCAATTAGTGTGTTAACACTATAAAGGCCAGGGAAAAACTGCCAAGAACACCCATGAAACCTCCTGCTATAAAACTAGTGTAGCGTCCTGGGGGAAGTAGGTACTGCATTTCCCAGCATTCCCCGGAGTGAGGTAGGAAGGTCATGGGGTGAGGGAACCAGAAGGGGAAGTGAAGTGTTAGCACTTCTGTTGTTGTGTGTTGCTCAGTTCGTAGCTAGTGGTAGCTAGTAGTTGGTTAGCTTGCAAATAAAGCACCGATTTGGATTGGAACCACCTCTCCGCGTCCTTCTGTGTATAACCCCGCCGACTCCTACACTATATTTTCTTTATCAACTATTTTGTCTGCTTTATTACTACTGGCGGTAGCTTCTACACCTTTGCGTCGCGGTCAAGGGCACTCATTTTGCCAACAAAATTAGTGGCACACGGAGTAGCCTACTAATTTCCCGACCCGCACTTCGTTTTTCCGCCGGGCGCTGCCTATAGCTGCCCACTGCTCCTGGCCTGCCCCCCCTGAGGAAGAATGGACCAGAATGGGTTAAAAGCGGAAAAGGAATTTCACGGCCGCATAGGGTCTGCATGTGTGTGGGGGTGTCGGCCACGGGTGTGCATGGGTTGTGTGTGCCTGTGACAGATTAAAGATGGCTTGAGCTATCCATTGCTTGTTTGTGGGCGCGCTGCATGCCGTATTTCATCACACACTGACGTAGCCTATTGTATTCTGCTTTAACGCATGACTGATGCTGTAAACAATGTATATCGAAAATATCGGAAATGTATTTAAAAAATATATCACTGTCATTGAGGTATATTTTATCACAAATAAATATTGATTTATTGTCCACCACTACCATCCAATAACTCAAAAGTTCCCAGGTTCGATCCCTGCAGCAGCCATGTTTTGGTGCAGTTTATTCAAACTACATTACTGCTTTAGTTTGATTCATTTGGGGAGGTGAGGACAATCATGCCATTCAAACTCCCACCAGATAACTGCACCATGTCCTCTTCCAAGCACACTGTGGTGCAGTTCATTGGGAGTGAGAACATAATCTGATCCAACTGCAGGAAATAACCCTAAAACACAAGGTTTTATGGGTGAAGGAGACAGATGTTGACATCTGATGGCCAGCAGTTACTCATGCTTGTAAAGTCTGGCATAACAAAATGAACCAAGGGCAAACAGGAGTCTCGACTGATGCTTATATTCAGCCATTTCGTCATGTTCTTAACTGGTATGAACACGTGAAAAGTAAATTATGGCAATGCTCAGCTAAAATTATCCCCACTGCCAATAGCTCATGGAATAACAGGTTACAACACGCAGTACAATAAAAAAGCCACTTGTGAGCCATGTAAGTAAGTAAACTTTTTCACTGCGGTTTGGACTAGGGATGTGCGCGATTTGTCGACTAATCAATTAAACGTTGCTACACTGGCTAGTCGGCACCAGAAATACTAGTCGGTTTAACTTATTATTATTTTATGTACACATTTAAATTACATAGACATAATTTGCACTGAAATGT
The DNA here is from genome assembly GCA_900660315.1 of Diretmoides pauciradiatus. Lineage (NCBI taxonomy): Eukaryota > Metazoa > Chordata > Actinopteri > Trachichthyiformes > Diretmidae > Diretmoides > Diretmoides pauciradiatus. The sequence continues at coordinate 1,801 of CABFOS010026597.1, forward strand.
CATGTCTTCCTACTCAAATGTTGCTTTATAAAAAACGAGCACCTGTTACTAATACTAATAACAATGCCGTATTAAAAAAGAACAAAGGGAAAAAACCAAAACACACTGGCCTGTTCGCCCCACAAGTTAAACCAGCGAGGTGGGACAAAGATAACATCTTGTAAAACCAGCGTGGTTTGGCAGTATTTTGATTGTGTAGAAAATGGAAATAAGATTATATGTAGGCTGTGTCAGAATAAACTGGCATATAACCACTCCACCGGAGCAATGCGTAACCACATTCAGCACAGGCATGTGGACGTTAACCTGCAAGGAGAGCCGGCTGCTGGTCAGCAAACCCACATGACATCGTTTACTGCCCCAACCCGCAGACTCTGTGATCCCGCTCTGTCTGAAAAGGTAACGCAGCTCATCATGGCAATGACTGCGCAAGATATCCTTCCACTCAACTTTGTTGAAGGCAAACGTATAATATATATTGATAATAGTATATATTGAGCCTGGAAACACCGTGCCGGGGCGCAAAATGATCACATCCAGATTGGAGCACAACCATCAAAAAAATACAGCGGAGATTAAAGAGGAGGCAGAGAAGGAAACGCACAGCACATTTCAGCGGCATTTAAAATACGATTTGGATATTGAAGAATGTGACTAAGGGTTTCAAATGGCTCTTATAATATACGCAATATTTTTTCAGACAATGTTTAACCTTATAGCTTAAATTGTGCTCAATTTTGACTGATTTTTGAGTGTTTTACTTTTATACTAGTATACTAGTCTAAGTTTAAACTTCTGCTTAAACGTGAGGAAATTAGTCGTTAGGAACATCCCTAGTTTGGACCAAAGAAAACAAAGTATAGGTGTCATCACCCTAAAATGACTCAAATATAAACGTCATGCAGCATGCTAGAGGAGACCACTGACTCACCATTTACAGGGGCAGGTGCAGGGCCGGTGCGGTACTGGGAGCTGGCTCCTCCAGGCAGGGTCCGGGCTAGTCCCGACACCATCCGGCTAAATCCCCTAAATCCTCTGCGGGACAAGTCTCCTCCAACCAAGGGCTGATGGGATAGCGTCCGTGGTCTGAAGTGCCTCCAGCGGCAAGATTTAATGTTCAAAAGAATCTGACTGAGGTCCACAGATGTCGATGATGATGATGACAATGGTGATGAAGAGGAGGGAAGGTGGGAGGAGCTGTTTGGGTCCGAGGTATTGATTTCTGAGGTACTGGCGTTGGAGTTGCGGAGAGGAGAGCTTGGAGGTGGTGAGACGAGAGGTTCGGGCTCCGGGTCAGAGTCCAGGCTCTGAAAGACGCTGTCCAGGTCTGTGTGCGCTCTGTCCAGCAGGATCCTGCAGTACAACCAAAAAAAGACAAAACATTACAACTACATCCACCACACAGAGTTGTTCAAAAACACAGGAAAAGTTAATTATAGATAAAAAACAAAACAAATAACATTTCTGACGTTTGCTGTAGCCATACTACACCTATTATATGCATGTCCCTGCTAGGGCCCTTTTAAGGTGGGCCAGTAACAAATATAGTTTGGAGGCCAGATACCCTGAAACAAATTGAACTGCATAAAACACACCGCAAAAACATATAGTTCTAGCATGAGTATGGGATGGGGCACTGGAAAACCACACTGAGCTCAACGTTTTCTAGCGTGATAGTGTTATAGTCATAATTACACATCATCTTGTGGAGATAGCACTGGAATACAAGCCTATAAGTTCCAGTCTCCCTCATGGTCCCTGACAAGTTGATTCCACACACAGAAAAAAATGCATTAAAAATATCACCGCATGCATGACCCAGTTAATCTCCTCGACAACACCTGGCACTGATGCAGCCGCTGGCCAACTATTCCAGTCAGAGAGAGCTTTATTCAATCTTTAGTATAACTACTGATGATACACCAGACAAAAGGCACAGTGCACATTCTGTTCTAATTTCGGTGGAAATAAAGCAGGTAAAGTCCAAAACGAACCTGTCACTTCCACCGTTTTACCAACCAACTACATTTTTGTAAAATTAAAGCTAGTTAACTGCCAAAGTGGCTGGGGTAGGGTAAAGGGTTGTTAAATTAATAATAACCAAAAACCCAAACTGTCGTCCCAAAACTGAGGTACACACCAAACCATGGGTTTTGAGAACGGTTCCGCCCCTAGCGTGAACTCACCTGCCCCCTCTGCCCACGCGGCGCCGTGCCAAGCCTATGCAGTGTCGTGGCATGGTCAACGAGGTGAGACAGTAGCGGAAGCGCGGGTCGCCCAGCCCGCCCTCTGACGGACTAACCCAGGGCCAGTTGCCACTCTGGTCCGGCCGAGACTGAAGAGATGGAAGGTGGAATAAGAAGAGAAAATGAAAGATGAGTTAAAGGCAAAAAGGGGGGTAGGGAGGCGGGGTTTAGAGGGAGGAAACCGGGCAGGGACATACCAGAAATTGAAAGTGAGAGAGAGCACAGGGGAAGGAAATGAGGAGAGGAAAGGGGAGTCTCTGTTATTTCATTGATCTGACCAGTAGAGTGTGGAAGAGTAACAGCCAGGGCAGTCAGACTGGCCAGCCTGCTGTTGCCTCTATAAATAGAAGCTTGGGAGAGTCACAGGGGGGCACTCACAGCATAGTACTGACAGCCGGCCTTCCTCCTGAACGCATAGCAGCCATCTGGGTCATTCTCCTCCTCTGCCTCTGAGGAACCTGAATGGATCTACACGATAAAAACAGCAGCCACATAACAAAGGTAAACAAAGATTAGGACAGTAAACTGAGCCCTTTATCCACCTGCCACAGGAGGCGATGGACTCCGAAACTCATCAGCCACTATCACCACTTTACAGGCCAAATTTGTTTTAAAATACGACTTCTGAACAACTTGACTTTTTTTTTTACCTGACAGAAGGGCTCTTCATCTGAGCTGGGGAAGTCGTACTGATTGAGGTCCTTGGGATTGAACACCGAGGGCCCTGAATGTTGAGGCGCTGACAGAGGGGGAATCTTGGGTTTCTTTTCGTATTTCCTTTTGGTTCGGATCACCTCCGTCTTCTCCGGCTGGGAGGAAGGGAAGCCAACAGAGAGAAAGTGTTTATTCTGCAGCCTGTGCCATCAAAAAGGTATTTCGAGATGCAAAACGTGTCCCGTGGAGTGTGCATTAGTCCGGTGTTTGGGTCTGAGCACATGTGAGTGTGTGTGGAAACAACAGTGAGTAAAGAGGCATTGATATGCAGACGGCAGCACGTGCCAGATGCCGCTGCCTAGCCAGATGGCCGCCCCCCACCCCCCTGGTGGGCCAACCCCTCCCTGTCTGAACACACTCCAACTCTGCAGGGATTAGTCAACTCCTATTCAGGCCTCATCCCAAGGGGGCAAAGCCACAGAGAAGCACGGACCATACAATGAAGAAGTGGTGTGTCAAATCAATGGAAGGAATGAGGGGTATAGTGGGGGGTGGGGGTAGAGTTACACCAAAAATGAGGATCTATAAACAATAGGGGAAAGTCAACCAGCTGGGAGAGAGAGAAGGGGAGGAAAGAAAGGGGGGAATAGTTGCTGCAGGATGGGGGGGGATACACTGGTGCTAATGAAGCTATAACGAGAGGTGGTGACACGGGAGTTCATGACTGTGCCGCCTAATGAAGCACTACATTATTGAAGCATATGGAAACTTGGTTCAAAATGAAATGTCGCAAGTTTGAGGGAGTCAGAAAGTACACTGACTACACAACCCTCCACATGACATAACTCTGATTAGCAGGCGCTAGCAGTGAGGCCCAGCTGTCAGTCTCCTAGCTGAGGGCCATCCATGTGCCTGCCGTATACTAACGGATCATACTACAAGTATAATAAAAACACAATTCATCATGATATAGTAAATTATTTCCTGTGTATAATTTGTACATGCCATTTTGTTTTCTAAACAGAAACAAAGAATTTCCTTAAAAAAAATTGCCATGCACATTATTTTTGATGCCAGCTCCATATTGATACTAAATTGAGTATGCTACTCACCTAGCTTGCATTTAAAATTTCACATCTTTTCAAGACTGGAATTGACTAGATTTGATTTGGGGCAGTGTTCAATATACTGCACTCTACAGCTGAAGCTTATTCTTTACGTCAACCAATATCACAATGTATAAAATGGCTGTGAAGTTTAAAACTATGTTAAACGTGTTGTCATGTACATCAAGACTTATGCCCTTAAATACATTTTCCATGCTTTGAGAGTTTAGCAGGCTGCCAGTAAGTTGTGGAAGTGTATGGCCTTACTTTCTTGTAGTCCTTCATGTCCAAGTGGTCCTGGTGTCTGTACTGGTTGCTGCTGGACAGGGGAATGATGGGTATTGTGTAGACAGGCTTCACCAGAGCCCGCTGCGCCAATGCCTCCGCCATCACCTCACTACCAAAGTCTGGCATCACATTCCTGACAGACAGAGCAGGAGAAAGATAGGAGGCCAAAAAGGTAAGTAGAGAAAGAATAGGGACTTCAGAGTAACAGTAAGTGCATGGGGACAATGCAGGTCATACAACTGACAGTTCACTATACATATCATGCAGTACACCTGGGTCTCTCTGCGGCAGCCTAATATCATGAAGTGGACCATAGAAGCTATCAATACAGAATAGAGCAGCCCAATCTTGGAGTAAAAACAGGCAGTGATGCGCAGGCAGAAACCAGACCAGGATAACAGGAGGAAATTGAAATGTCACTACAAATCAAAAGCACTTCAAGGAGAGGGGTCCAATTTAAGCTCAGGCTGACAGCTACTTTCAGAGGAAATTCATTCCACTCGGATGTCATGTTTAGATGGATCGCATGGGCCCCACTGGGGAAACAGAACTATTCAAAGTGGAGCTTGAAAAGGAATAATAATACAAACATATTGTTTGGTGTATTGTCTACAGTCTGAGACTGACTTTTCAGTGCCCACAGCAAACTCAAAGAGCTCAAATAGAGTGAACTCTAAATTGATAATGCATGCAAAACAGTGTACAGAATGATGCCCCCAATTAACACAAGCAGCAGAGCCTAAAAAATACATGCTTCTCTCTTTTATACTAATCATCAAGCAGACAAGTGTGCTAATGACCTCAACTCCAGGTTTAGCCTTGACAAGTAAATATAAGCCTAAACCACCATTTAAGTCAGCCGCATAAGCTGCACAAAACCAGCTGCAGTCAAAGTCAAAAATATTTTTTTTGAATGTCTTCAACTTAGGGGGACGAATCATTTGCAGTGTATTTGGCCGTATCTTAATAATCACCCATGAGTAATCAAAAAGTCTAACAACTGCTGGGTGGACAGAACGGATAGAGCAGTTATGTAACAAAATCACAATAGAGAAAAATAAATCACAAATCTACAAGCATAACAGACAAGCAATACTAGCATTTCAAATCATCAGATATGAGGGAATGAAAGCCTGGAGTAATACTTGTGACATAACAGACACCGAAGTCATGAAGTCGCTGAAGTCATGCCAGGTGTTTCCCAGGAGTGAAAATGTTTCCTTCACCAGTCAAATTCCCCAGGTCTTCTATCTTACCAGCCAGCCAACAATGTTTTTTTTTTTTTTAAACAGAAGCATAACATAGCATCCAAATGATGGCTGGCTATCTACCAAAGTGGCTGGTAATACATACTACCAACAACTTCCAAACATCTACCAGTATTTGGATGGTGGCTGGTGCCGATTTCACACACTGGTCTTTCTTACCTCTTCTCCACAATCTCCAGTGTGAGGTGCAGCAGCTCCCTCTTGCTCTTCTCCCTCCTCTTGATCATCTCCAGGATGGTGACTGCTCGGCTCAGGTCCCTGCGTAGTTTTAGCATCTTTTCATACGATGCCTCGTCGTTCTTTCGGTTCTGAAAAACGAATAGAGATGCATCAGACACGCAAAGCCCTCAAGGTTTCTAATTTTCAATTTCCTTTTTCAACTTCACTTTAATTGCCGTTTTCACTGCATGATTATGGATAAATAGTATTACTACTAGTAGCCTATGTAGGGGCGTAGACAGGGTCAAGCAATTTGCAGTATATTTGAGAATTTCCAGACTTTTACCCAATCATTTTTAATATATTTCTCAAGTTAAAGATGCAGGGACACCAAAACCATTTTCAAGTTTTTCAAAGCTTTCCTTCCAGACCGGATCAGAAGGATATATAAAAAACATCACACTCAAGGGACCCAACCTAATGGGATTAATCACTGCACAATGTGACTCAAATGTGACTACTTTGACATTATGTCTGGATGCAGTGTTGTGCATGAACACGCTAAAAGATTCATGGCATTCATTGAATGTGCTCATATTTTTTTGGTGAACTGAACGTATCCGTTTGCAACTAATGAATGTGACGCTCTCGCGAGAGTTAACGACGCTCTCGCACTGCTTACGGCACCCGAGTATTTATGGCAACTGGCATGCCAGCATGGCTAGTGAAACCAACTGCAATTCAAACAATGCAGCTACCGGGCCATTTGTGTCATTTGATGAGACCAACCTTGGATTTCAATTCAATCATTTTTAGAGGATGTTAAAATATGTTGAATATTGGACTTTGAGCAGACTAGGCAGAACCTTAGTTTACATTTCCATGGCCTGGTTATTTTTTCTTACAATTTTTGCCCTTGTTGGTACTTGACATCTTCTGGACTCTGGTGTTCACAGTAACTGCAGTTCAGAATATTCTCCTGGAGTTTTTTTTTTAGTTGTAGAGCCTCTTTTTCCCCATTATTGCTTTCTCTAAATTGCGTGCTTTGCAGAACTGAAATCATAGCACATATTTCAGCTAGCCACTGTAATGAAGCCAGTGGTGGAGCCTATACTAGCTCATTTGGAAGCATATGAATCTATTTTATGTTTTTGAACTGCTGCATAATTTGGTTCATGCATTTCCATTGCATCTAAAACTGTAATACTGTACTTTTACTGGACCTCCTTTTTTCACTTGCTGCATAATATGACACATTGTTTAAGTGGTAAAACATATACTCATTGTTTTTTTTTCTTGGCTTTTAAAAATAATCTTGATTCTATAGTACTATACAGCAATTCATTTAGTTTGGGAAGTGAGCAGTGGCAATGATTGGGGGCTGGGGGTGGATGGGTAAGAGGAGGTTCTACTGAAAGAGTATAGAATAGAAAAAAAAAATTAAACAGAAGAAATTAATGTGAACTAGTTAATTTTTTGGGACTGTGAACTTCAAAATTCAAAATTGTGAACTATGAACGTGAACTAGTTCATATTAATCTGTGTGAACTGAACTTTGAGCTAGCTCTTCTGAAGTGTGAACTTGCACAACACTGTCTGGATGGCAATTTCTTTGTGATACCACTGCTGCCAGAATGTGGAATTCATCTTTCCATCTGCTTCCTTCCATATGGATGTCAGAGTGCAGGGTCAGCCAAACTGCAGTGACCGTGGAGCTAGGAGTATCTTGCCCAAGGACAGTTAAAAGGACATTTTCTCTAACCACTAGGCCACCCTAATTTACAATTCACCGGTAGGGTAGCATGACTACTTCCACCCTATTCTCCTTGATGTGGTCTTAGTTGTCTTCTTCCCCCTCCCAGCTGCAGGCTCCTACCTTCCTGGTCTGCATCTTCTCTGTCCGTCGGCGGAAGGCCACATAGGGGTCGCTGGTGCTGGAGCCGTCCCTCTTCTCCTGCTTGACGTTGGGGATGAGGCAGCCACCCTTGCAGCTTTTCCTCTTGCGGCTCCAATAGTCGAAGACCTCCTTGATCAGCTCGTCATCCTCCTTCAGCAGCAGCTTCGCCTCTTGAAGGCTGACAAGCTGTGAGGCAACACAGGGAAGTAAAAGTCAGTGCAAAACAATAAGTTAATGTTTACATTTTAGACATTAAGCTTCAGGATTCCCACCCTCACTTATTGAAGGTTTTGTTTCGTGAAATTCAAGGAATTCATGATTTATTTATTTTTACTCCTGAGCAGGGAAACTGTACCATCTCAGGAGACTGAGGAAGTACACAAAATCCTCAGCTCTTCTGAAAGCCTTCTACTCTGCCACCGTGGAGTCTGTGCTGTCGGGCAGCATCACTGCCTGGTACGGCAACTGTAGCGGGAAGGACAGGAAGACTGACCCGAGTCATCAAGGCCGCGGGGCGCACTACCCGCTCCTCCTTGCCCCGCCTGGAGGACATTTATTCTAAAAGCTGCAAAGCCAAGGCGACAAAAATAATGAAAGACAGTTCCCACCCAGGACACAGCTTGTTTGAGCGGCTGCGGTCCGGGAGGAGACTGAATCACCTAGCAGCAAAGACTGAGAGGATGAAGAACAGCTTCTTTCCTCAGGCCATTAGGGCCCTGGACAATTACAAATAATTGCTGCTGCATTACATCGCTGTATTGCTATACTGCCCGCACCTTATAGTAATGTATAATGTAATGTAATAATGTTGTATGTGACAATAAAAAAACCTTGAACCTTGATCATGAAATCATGGGGAAAATGGTCAAGTTTTGTGGAGGATGTGAATTGTTGATCATTGAACCAATGAGATATTGATGAATTTGGGTGCTATATTTTAATAAAACATGAGCCACTTGAGCTGCCCAACGTCTCCCATAATCACCATGATATATTATACATAACCAGTTATGCTAATTAGGCAATTAAGCTAATGCATTCATTGGCCAATATTTCTTCTATTTCATCATAAATGTTTTCAAATAACACATGCAGCATTAATACAAATCCATATCTTATAGCATTAAGGTTAGATGTAAGGTTAGGTGTAGAATAAGCTTCAATTCTTAAATCAGTCAGAGCCACAGAACCCTGACAAATGCTGTATTCCTGTGTCCCATGTACGATAGAGATGTGGTAAGTAAAGAAATAACAGCCAGGGAGAACATGCATAAAGATGTGTTTTTCCTCCATGTTTCGGCTACTTAGAGATACTAAGTGCATCTCTACAGAATACAGATACATTGGACAACAAATAGTCGGTCTGCTTAATGTGCTGGAGTTAGGGCTGGGCAATATGGCCAAAAATGTTATCACAATAACAATTTTCATATCAGTCGATAAAGATAATCACGATAAATGTCAAATCATTATTTCTTTCAAGTTTAAAGGCTGATTTTTGCTCCTGAGTGAAAGTTGAAGAAACCATATGATTAATTGTGGTTTTAAACTATTCTTTATTGTCAGAACTTGACAAACACTTGCCAAACAGTGGAACATTTCACAAATCTGAGGTAGAACATTAAAACACTTATAATGATGATGCTTTAGCTTGATGAGCTTTTCTCTTGAGGGGGGTGTATGCTGGGGTTAAGAGTATGTAGGTGATCTGACCGGCCTAAGTGTGGTAGTGGTGTTGACCTAAAACCTTTCTTAATGTTTGAATAAACCTTGTCTAGTGTATTTTTCCCCCTGGTAGTACATGTAATTGGTTCAAATTTCAGGAGAATTGCCTTTAAATCGGCATGGTTAAGATCTCCAGATATGATACGGGCTGCTCCAGCATAGGAGCTCTGTTGTGAATTTATAGCACTGAGCAGGTAGCCTAAAGCTATGCTAGCATTAGCATCTGGTGGAATGTCAACAGCTGACTATAGTAAGCACACGTGGAAGGTAAATATGCCTGCATTTGACTGTCAGGTAAATAGGAAGAAAAGTGTCTGTCTATGATTGTTGTATTAGAGCACCAGTTGCTATGTAGGTAAATGCATATCCCAGCGAAATGCTGTGCGGCCTGCTAGCTCAACGGCTACATCTGGGATAAGTGAGTGTAGACACACCTCTGTTATTTACAGAATACAACAGTCCTCGATGAGTGTTCGCAGAGATCTGTAGATCTGTAATTCATCCATTTTGTTGGTGATGGATCTGGCGTTAATGAGAAAAATGCTGGGTAGCGGTGATTTGTGTGGTTGTCTCCTTAACCTAGCAATAGGCCGGGCCGGCATCCACGCTTTAGCTTCCTGCGTCTCCTCTGCCTCCAACGCCTGCCCGAGCCGACAACGTCGATCAACGGAGGAAATGGGCGTGTACTTTGACATGCAAGCCAAAAACTGCAGACTGATTGGCTGTTGTCACATTTATTTCTGCTGGCTGTTAGATCTATCCATAGAGTAAAAATGTCCAAAGTTCATCATCGTTATACATTAATTTTATCGCAAACTTTATCGAGATCGTTTTATCGCCCAGCCCTAGCTGGCGCCAGTATTTCTCCCCCCAGAAGGTGACAGGTACCTGCTGCCCGCTGCCTTTCTCCAGACGGTCTATCATCTCTTCGAACTGCAGGGCAGTAATTTCCATTTTCTTCTTCAGCTTATTCACAAACGTCTCGTCCTCTGAATCTAGGTCGTAGTCTGGCTGCTCTGTATCCAAACTGAAAGCTGGGAGACAGAAGAATTGTTATTGGAGATGCAAAGAAATTCAATTTTTTTTACAACTGAAATTATATTTTTGTTATTTCAGAGAGTAAAGTGCCGTAAAAAGGTACCACTTGAATTCAGTACCTTTTTTTTGGTACTTTACTCTCTCTGTAATAACAAAAATACCTTACGGTTCAAATGTGAACGGTACCCAACCCTAGTTGTTAGTGGTATAATAAGATTGTATCTGAGTAAACTGCTGTTTCTTATTGTTTTGTATTTAGTTTATGTAAAGCACTTTGTAATCAATAACAGATACATACTTTTGATGTACATACTTTTTGATAACTTTTTGTTATCAAAGTACAAGTACTTCAGCAGTGTACTTCAGTACAGAACTGGAGTAAATGTATCTGGTAACACTGGTGTAAAGAGTCTGTAACTCCAAACTCAAAGTACTTTCACCTCCAAACTGTACTCAGCTGAAGTACTTCAGTACATTTATTTACTGTAAACTTGTGTTGTCACATCTGTTCCTCTGAACAGAAACTCTCAGTCCTGCAGTGTGTTAGCTGTTAGCTCCGTTAGCCAAACACACCACAGGTCTCTGCTGCCCACCGGCTACTAACAGCTAACTAGCTCTCCTCCTGCCGATTTCAACACGGATTTGTCTTCCTGCCAGCAAGTCGTTTGTGACTGAGGGGATTGATGGACCGCATCTTGGCTAGCACGATGTCAGCTCACTGAATTTGCCTGCCCCGCTTTCAACTCCAAGGCAGTCACAAGTCTCACGACACCCAAATAGCTTCATGCTAATTTGTCAGTCAAGTCACCTGTATACAACACCACTGGTAGTGATTGGCTGGCTGCGATAGTGTTCACGTTGTCTACCGTAAAGTATCGAAATATGGCACCATTTAAAAAAAAAGATACTCAAACAAATATAATGTTATGCTAATCACGTTGTCATATTGCTTATTACTAATGAAATACAAGTTGGATTTAGCGACGTGACACTGTCGGCACAGGCTGCTGATGTAGGCTACTTTTTAATTTGCCAGAACATCTCATAATGTCAAATGCCGGTTCAGTCGGTTTGCATAAAATCAAACCGGTTTAGGTTTGTACGGTAAACCGGAAATCGACCCTACTCTATTATGTAGACTGTCACTGAATATTCAATGGACCTAAGCCACTGGGTATCAAATCCTGATCCACTTGCAGAAACACAACATATATGCTTTCTTTTAATACAATTGTTTTATTTATTTTCCATGAAAGAAATACACAATTCTTAAAAAAACAGTACTGCGCTAGTGGGTTCCGTGGCCTTCACCAACACAAACTTTTTCAGGGTGAATATCAGTATCCAGGGTGGGAACATGATACAAGCCACTAGCCAATTGCTTGTACATGTTGGCTGCAGCCTAGGTGTTCTACCCTACCAGCCACTTTGGCAGGTAACCAGCTATTGACTGGAGGTCCTTTCCAAATCCAAAATCTTATTTTGGCTGGTAAAGCAGTGAAAGTTACTGCTGCATTTTGCAATCCATCAACTACTGTGACCAGTGGACGATAGAGGTCGTTTCCTGCCCTGTCACTATCAGAGCACCACTATAGTCAACATATTAACACCCAGCCAAGCCATGTAGAATTTGGGATGGTATGCAGCCTTCTCTCCCCCCTTGCTCCCCATTTAAACCTTTTGAGAACAGGAGCAGACAGGCTGCAGTGTTCTGGTGAAAATGTCCAACATTGGTCCTTTGGGTCTATGATACAGTGCTTCTAGTCTCCCTTATTTCTCCTGCTCCCACCAACAATGTCCCCTCCCTTCATCTGTAACACCCCATCGAGTTTGCTCAAACACTTTCAGACAGCAGGACACCTATGGGATCACACAGCCGCTATCAGACACTGCAGGGACTAACACAATTACTCACTAGCCTCACTCTTACACACACTCCTAGCCTGTGTGCTCTGCTTTCTGAGTATTAACACCCAACCCCAAATACGCACACATCTCAATGAGCGGCACTAAAATCTCTGAACCCAACACACATGCCGGGTGCATCCAAATGGCAACAACATAACCATGTGCACACAGACCAATAACACAGCTAAGAGGATAATTGTAAGGCGACCGGCCTGCTACTCACGCTGTATGTGAATAAGCTGCTTTGGCATCTTGAAGTCCCCGGGGTAGAGGGACTCGTAGTACGCGATGTTGCTCTCTGCCTCGGGGACGGGGATGACCATGTTGTCCCGCTTCTCGCCGTACACCTGCTGTGCCGAGATGGCCCGCTGGAGATGGTGCTCCTGGAAGAGGTAGAAACAGTTAGGAATCAAATACATAAAAAACGTACTTTGCATGTGTATAGTCATGAATATTGGGATTACAGATAAGGTTGATTCAGTTTGTGTTTGTGAACAATATACTGGTGATTGATCTGATTTCTGACCTATCAGGTACACTATCCAAATAGCTTTCCCAAATGTTTCCAGACCTGCTCAGGAACCCTATCTTTTGTAGAGTGAGCCAACAACCAGCAATTGTATCTAGAGCAAATAACCACAGAGTAAGAACATGCTTACATACGTGCTGCACCACTTCTGTTTATAATTGAAACTGTCCAACCCACCACCTTGATATCACACTTTACTCAACTGAGCCAAAAATGGGGTTACACCCAAGACACACTGGCCAAATTCAAACAATAACTTAATCAGAGAAAACAATTGAAACCTTTGCACACAAAAGCACATAAAATATTTATTGTTTGATTCCTTTCCAAATACTCATTACATGCAGTCCATTACGTCAGCACTTCCCAACCTTTTACGACTCACGGCCCAGTTGAAAATCTCACAAGTGTTTATGGGCCAAACGTCCGACCACAACAATACTACCCAACAGTCCGTTCTCAGAACACATTCATTTAATGACCAAAGCAGCGATCCGTCAGCAGCACATAACAAACGAGCCCGGAGAGTGAGGGGCAGCCCTGTGACTGCCAGAAGAGTCTCACCAATCAACCATAATAACCTAACATAAAAAGAACAGATCCCTCCTATAGTGAATTTCATCAGACAGGTGTAACATTGACAAGACACTGTTCAGCATGTAGCCTACTTGCTAAACTAAAATAATGTCAGTATCCAGGACAAAGTGCATTAATTCAACAGAATACAAACCAAGAATACACCACAGACGCTGTAAATCCACCAGACTGCAATTATTTCAACACAGGCCAAAACACATAATTTCAATACAAGCCGAAATGTTAATAATTTCAACAAACGATTGCACTTTTCATACTCAGGCACCTTCTCAAGCTGCAGTCTGTCCAACAATAAAACAGAGTTGACTCAGCAAATGAGAAGGCTGATGTGTTCCTGATGCTAGCCACCTATCCACTTTGAATTTTCACATTGGCGCTAACTAAACTGATAAACACACTTGGTGCTTCTGAAACGCACAGGGGTACATTGATCACGGTCTGTCAGTGTATCGTACCATGAATCCCCAACTATCGTTTTGTTGGTGATAATTTTGCCAATGATTTGGCGGCCCACTTGTAGTACCTTCACGACCCAATAGTGGTCCCCGGCCCATAGGTTGGGAAAGGCTGCATTACGTGAATGGTTCAGGCAAGGACTAAACATTACTTCAGGGCTAATTTATGTGGTTAGTAGCACAGGGCCCTGAGGTCAAACCACACAAGCCTCAGGCTCAGCACAATCAGGAGAATGGCACTTCATGTTGGGCCAGATCCCATTACAATCCTATGTTCTCATTAGCCCAGCAGTTTAGCCTAGTTAATTAATACAATGAGAAGCCATGACAGAAAAGTGAAAAGTGATAAAATACCATGACAAAAATGAAAATACCGGAGATGCAAATTACTACTTTGAACAGCTGACATAAACAAATCTAGGAGGCAACTTGAGATTCAATACCCAATAAGCCATCTTCATTTCCTTTCACAGCTCATGCTCAGAGATATTTTTCCTGTGCTCCTTAGCTTTATCTTGTTCCTTAGTTTGTACAGCATGTGCTCTGTGGCAAAACATCGTAAAGACCTGCACAGGTAACCCTAATGTCACCACAACAGTGAGTCAGTTAATTGTGTTTATTCTGTAGTAAGCAAACCCTGTAGGCCTTTTCTCAGTGGCTGATGCAGCAGATGTATTCCATACATTTCCAGCCTTTCTGAGACCCACATTGTCATTCTGTTTTTGAGCAGCTATGGCATGATCCACCTAAAGTATAATCCAGTGCCATGAGGAATACTATGTGGAGTAACAGAAGAACCATATCAGAGCTGTGCGCTGGCATCAAAGGACTCAGCATGTGTCTACGGGTAAACCATCTGCCCCTTGTGATCTTATCAACAAGCCCTGTGTTATAAAAGGTCTCTACACGGAATGCTCCAAGAACACAAACTACTCTATCAGTTGGACCAGTATGGGTAGAAGTACTGGGAGAGAACGGTCCCACCGAAAGGTCACAGGGTCAACCTCCGCAACAGCCAATGCGCATCCCTAGCCACTGAAGCCTCATCTGCTCACTCATTGTTGGCTCCTCTGAATGGCCCTGAAATCTAAATAGAAATGTATCATAAAGAATGGCCACTTATTCACAAATCACTTGTGATATGCCACCGACTTGGAGAACTTGCCATATAAGGCTATAGCTGGGTTTCTTTCCATACAAGTACTTTACTGGGAATTATAAATCAGACAAGTTAATAATAAAAGTTGAATTGAAAATACAAATTTTAACACGTCAAATTAATAACACTCATTGTACAATCATTGCACAGGGATTGATAAGTGGCTTTGGATCATCTGAAAGTGGCTGTTTCTTACAATCTCTGAGGAATATATGTAGTCACTCCCATTGTGGTTGTGTGGCCATTAGTTGGAGCACCCTCATTACTCCAGTACAGTGTCCCAATACTGGGATATACAAAATTTATTTTATTCGGTAGTTATATCACAATAGTTATGCTAATGAAATGTATGCTTGCGGCTCCCTGGTGGCTCAGTTGTCTAAGACCCATCCAGCACCTTTGTCACATATCATCCCTCATCACTCTTTATCAATCTTTCCTGTCTCTCTCTACTGGTATTTGCCCAAAAAACAAGAAATGTATGTATGCTTAACTGAGAGCACATGGGGTTTGTGCAGTCATGTAACTTAGTGCTGGGTGGTATACCGATGTTAATTTCCTGTACGATATGAATTTTTCATATACCGCCATACCAGTCAAACAATTGCTCTAGGGCTGTGATGTGTATTGAGAGGCGGGACCCTATTAACTCTTACACCGCCGAAAGGCATGCTGGGTACAGTGTGCTAGCTAGCCTACGAGCCAGACATGTAACGTAAACAAAGAAAAGAAAGGAATGATGGAGGATGAAGAAAGAGATCGGAGCAGCACCAGAAGAAATTGTGCCCAAGAGGAGCTGTGTCTGGAAGTTTTTTGCTTTAAAAAAAATCCGACATAGACCAAAAGACTATAAATTGCAAATGTTGTTGAGCCACTGTGGTTGCCGGTGGTGGTAACACTAGCAACTTACTCCATCACCTCAGAGGAAAACACATGTTGGAATACCAAGAGTGTATGCAATTATAGTTGGATTCAAGAACGTCAAGTAACATTAGTGCCAGTGAAACGGTGAAGCCAAAGGGTCAGACATTGCTTGAAGACACATTTGGTCGAGGCGCTGCTTATGACAAGAAAAGCAAGCGGTGGAACGTCATTACAAATGCAATAACAATCCACCTATGCAAGGACATGGTCCCGCTACAGACAGTCGAGAGAGACGGGTTCAGAGCAATGGTTAAAATACTGGATTCGATTATACGAACACAACCAAACTGGAAATGGAGCTAGGTACAGTCGTTAAAGTTGTTGGTATATCTATTTATTTTAAGTAGGGATGCATGATATATCGGCAATCATATCGTTATCGGCCGATGTTAGTCATTTTTTAATATATCGGTATCGGTGCGATGAGCAAAACTGGTCTGATGTGAACAACCCATGATTATTTACGTCTAGCCAGGAAACAATGCGGTATCTACCAGCTCGGTGCCACTTAAATGCCTGAGCTGATTGTAATATTTACCCTCTGGTCTGAAACAGACGTTACAGGCAACAGAAGCATCACCGCCCATGCCATCGCTAGTTGCTTCATTGTTGTTTACGAGACTGAAATATATCCAAGCGCTGCAAATGCTTCGTTTGCTTTCGGTTTCGTTTCTCTGCATACTGCCTGTCTATAAGCTATGGGGAGCGCAGCGAGAAGGTGGAAGGAAACATTTCAAGTTGAAATTTGCCTTAGCAATAAAAAAAGCCGTTCTTTAATGTCGTCAACCATCGTTTTGTTTTTCGGCTGAACCACTACAGCCGACAGCCCGTCAGACAACTTTCACTGTAATACACTGTGATGCATTCAAGTGCGCCTCAGAAATTTGAGCACGACTTTCGCCGTAATACATTGTGATGTATTCAAGTGCACCTAGGAACAGAAAACAGCTCTCCATGCACCAAGAGGCATGAAGGAGAGCACACACGGTCCAGCCACATACTAGGTTTTGACCTAGTCTGGTTTATAAAGTATCGGTTCTGGCACCGTTTAGACATCGGTACTGTTTTAAAAGTATCATTTGGCACCGGTATTGGAAAAACCCCAAACGACACTCAACCCTAGTGGTAAATCTATGATTTATAGGCTTTATGGGCGTGTTTACATGTTTTTTTCAGTATGTACAAAATTTGATTATCATAGAAACTTGTTTTTATACAGATCATATCGACATCTCTAAATATCGGTTATCGGCCATAACAGCAATGTTTATATTGGTTATCGGCCAAAATTTTCATATCTGTGCATCCCCAATTTTAAGTTCTGTTTTTACTATTTTGCAGTTTGCACAATAAAAAATACCTTCTGCAAGTGTTTCATGCATTCTGATTCCTTCATATATTATATCATTTTGTGGGGCCAAGCAAACCCTGTAGTAATCAAAGCCTTCAGTATATACCTGACATTAAAATGTTTTTATGTTCTAATTCTATGTACTCCTACAACAGTAGAATAAGCAACTATACACCTATAAAGAACCCTGTCATGAAAACTAAACAAAACACTGTGATACAAATTTTTGGTCATACCGCCCAGCACTACTTGTCATACACAACCTCAAATCATTGCCTGCGAGCCCCGGCAGGCAACCACATTCTCCATGACATGCTGATGAACTCTGGGCTCTGTCAGTCAAGGATCCTGCATAAGGAACCAATTAGACCCGAACCTGGACCAGACCTGCCTTTACATGCTTCTCTGGAGGATGTTAAGTTTGGCAGCCTGCAGCCAACTACCCTGAGCCGACTCTGACCTAAAGATATCCTGATCTTTCACAGCTGTGAGACTCAGGACCATGGTTCACAGCCCGGGATTTCCTATTCTTAGGAATTGGGAGAATGGAGATAAAAGGGCTTTTGTGAAAGGCACAGAGGAATGAGTTAACAAGGTTATCCTAGGACCCTGTGCAACTGTCTGTTTTAATCAATGCAAATTTGGCAGAGCTAGTCACTGTAGTACATCTGTCGTTAAAGCCTTATTTATAAATGTATAGTCTGTATTGTCTGTACATATTTAAACATTTTGAGTTGGCTTTTGTTCTATTGATTGTGCACGGGGCCCTTGTTTTCTCATTGTACTCCCTGTATAAATGAAAGCCTTAAATGACTGAGGGGGCTGGGGTCAAAGGACACTGTGAGATGACATGCGGCTGTTAATGGACACACAGTGGGGATAGAAACTGCAACTGCAACATTTATGGGATAGTTTCTAAAAAAAATAAATGTTTAAACACTCGGCCGCCCTGTAAAACACAAACAAGTCAACCCCCCCAACCCCACTATTCTCTCTACACAGAATGCTTTGGGACTCTTCTCGAGCCCACAGTGGTAGTGTCGCTTTCCGTCATGGCCACAGATTGAGCTGAGACAAATGGAAATCTATTTTTTACACCGCCAAGTGTTCCTTCCATTAAATGTTCCCTAGAAAAATAGATGACTCCAATAAAAGTTGCCATAGCAACAAAAATGTGGCCTCCAGCAGGGGTTTCAGCTCATGAGGACTGGAGGAAGGCGATGTAGTCTTGAGCAAGGCAGTCAAGCTCAGTCAGTCAGGAGATGCAGCCTAAAGCTAGAAAGGCTTGAAGTACATTACAGTGCAGTCAAAACAGTCTACAGTCCCATGCTTATAACAAAAGTCATCGATCTACAGGATTTACTTCCAACTAATCACTACACCAGGTGATTTCACCAATTAGCTGCCCCCTCTCTACTTGATGTATGCCAATAAGTGAAATCACCTGCAGTAGTGTTTGGATGGAAGGAAAACCTGCAGACTCTTGGCCCGCTGTGGCTCATCATGATTGGACACCATTGTTCTACACCAAACGTCGAACAAGCAATGAATGTTGCCCTTCATCATCAGCGCTCAGTACCACAAAACACCAAACTGACACAGAAGTAGCAAAACATGCAACACACTGCTGTGTTCAGATTTGGGTATGTAATGAGTTTTGTGATCCTTGAAGCCTGTTTTTAAAAAATCAATCACAATTTTTAAAATTTCAAGGAGAATATTAACTTTTACTTCGTCACTAAAAAAACTTTTTTTTTTGCAGACACATTTTCATCCGACAACTACATTATGTATGTCACGATCTAGCAGCTCTGATATTGGGACGTGTATCAGCTGGCTGGACAGTGGTCAGCATTCACAGCATGTGGTCACTCAGCCAGCTTGGTACAGCTACAGTGCATCCTCGCTGGACAAGATGTGGGTCAGGGAGCTAAGCCATGCATAGCCCTGTAGTAAAACTGTCCTCTTTATCTCCTCTGTCACTCTGTTATGTAATGCTGCTGTGTGTATGTGTACAGTAGGTGGGGGAGGGCTGGCAGGAGGGCAGGGAGGGAGGATTTCTGCTGACTTCACAGTCCTGTCTGTGCTCTCCTTGTGTTTGTGTCTGCTGAGGCATCTCTGGCTCTCATACTGATGCCCTGATGAGGTGACTAATGAGAAATTATCAGAGCAGGCCAGGATGGGAAATTAACACCAATATACAAGCCACTGTGTGTCTGTGTACTTTACTAGTCGCTTGGACAAGTAACCACCCAACAACTAACAGCATGCATGTCAGTGATCTAGCAACTCTCATACTGAAACCCTGTTCTATTCTAAAACTCAGATTCTAGAGGTAAAACAGTAAATGTGTGAGGTGGATTTTTAAATAAACCAGTGGACCACACTGGTTTATTTAAAAATTCACACAATTAAAAATTCAGTGGTTGAAAAAGTGTAATCTGTCTGCAGGCAGAAATAATTTCTAAATTTAAACATGATTTGAATGTGAGCAGCATTAACTGACCTATACACAGGGGGAACACGACATTCGCAACACAAGATATTTGACAATCTCAACATTACCCAAGAATTAGCTGATCAGAAATGTACTTGTAATCATAGAGGTAATGCAGACTCACTATAAACATTAGTTATTATCATTTATACACCCATAAAGTATGGTCCAGTAAAGGGTCGGGAAGTAGTTAACTACAAAATTCTGATCCATGACCTTACAACAATCAGAGCATGGCAGGCTGGAATAGGATGACAGATTATTGTGCACTCATCACTCAATGGAGGGTTAAATACATGCAATTGGTGGACACTTCTATCCTAAACACCTTTCAGTATTGAGTGCATACACTTTAAATCTGGATGAGTGGTATCAGACCCCTTGTCCTGCCGTATCCACTCAGCTGTACAAGCCCACTCCGGCTGTCATGCTGAAAACATGCATGAAGCTACCTCTCAAATAACCACATCACACTAAGGACAAAACGTCACAACATATCTAGCTTAAATGCCAGTGGGCAGCATTAAACGTGCATGTGGACTAAACGCTGCACAACATTTAGCCTTCTCTGCCAACGGCAAGTACACAGTACACATGGCTGTCCTGAAGCTGTCAGCTCGCAGCATCTAGCTGTCAAACCGTGCCGGGGCTCAGTGTCTCCCCCTGGCATTTGTTCACGGCAAGTACACCACGTTCAAGGCCCATCCCCAGTTGCCTTTACCAAAGAGAAAGTCAACAAAATGGTGGAAGCGATACAAGTCACGTGATTTCTTTGTGCTTTCGGGGACAGTTTCAATTGATACAAATGGACAAAACACGGTTTATGAATCAAATATCAAACCACTGTACCACTACAATAACATTAAGGGTACGACGGAGTCGTAATATGAAGTATTCATCGAGATCCGTCGTGTGCACGACAAAGTAGACATGGCGGCCATTTTGCACAAGCTTGCGCAGGCAGGATAGTGGCGCCCCTCAATATGAAAAACATTGCCAAAGTAATCCACCAGCAGCCCCGCAGCAATACAACATACCGATTCCTCCTCTTTTTCCATCCCGGTTGGCATTTGCGGTACTGCCCGGTTGATAGAGGCATATTCGTGCAGGTCAGGCAAATCCTCGCAGCGGAAAACGGGTAGAGGCTTACTAGCGTCCAGCGCCCGTGCCCGAAACGATAATTTGCTCATTTTTATAATATAAGATGCAGCATAAATCTATTCGATCTGCTAAAAATAACAGCAGGTCTGCTTCGAGTTCTCATGGATGAATCTGTGAAGGTCTCCGAGAGTCAGTCAATCGAGGGCAGGCTTGGGTCTGTAGCAGCGCGAACAGAGCCGGGCAGGCCCGGGTCTCGATCGCTCTCTGTCGGTCTCTTTTTTCCCTGGGCTCCGCTGTTCCTCCCCGGTTCAATACGCCATGGCCAACATGGCGGACATTACAAACTCTTGCAGCTCTCCGTGCGCTCCTAGCGGCCCAACCCCCTCGATCACACAAACAGCCATTCCCACGCAGTTTCGCACGCGTGCGAAACTGCGTGGGAATGGCTGTTTGTGTGATCGAGGGGGTTGGGC